>CM055125.1:183949304-184212424 GCA_029206835.1 Rana muscosa
CGGGTCGTAGACAAACAGGCCCCATCCTTTTCCACTGCATTTGCCAATCCTAATTGGAAGACCACCACTTATGTAGCGCTTGTACTTCCCCCATTCACTGGCTGACCCGGAATTCAGGTGGAAACAGTTGATTTTACGTCACTTGATTTTTATTTGCGTTTTTTTACAGAAGATCTCTATAGATCTTTTGTGAACCAAAGCAGTTTATTTGCTAGTCAATTTGTCGCCGCTAATCCCCATTTGACCCTTGCCAGAGAATGGAAACCTATTACAGTTTCCGAATTTAAGTCCTTTCTGGGCCTATCCCTCCTCATGGGCATAACTAAAAAGAGTGAGTTGCGGTCATATTGGTCCACTGACCCAATTCCTCATATGCCAGTGGTCTCTGCTTCCATGGCCAGGACGCGATACGAGCAGATCTTGTGGTTCATGCATTTCAACGATAATGAACTCTGTCATCCTTGGGGTAACCCTGGATAAGATCGGCTCCACAAAATTCGGCCCCTCGTAAACCACCTCAACCAACAGTTTGCAGCCTTGTTTATTCCCGATCAAGTTGTCTGTGTTGAGTCCCTGATTAAATGTTCTGGCCGCTTGTCTTTCAAACAGTATCTCCCCAGCAAGCATGCGAGCTATGGGGTCAAGTTGTATAAGCTCTGTGACAGGGCAACAGGCTATACATATAGTTTCAGGCTCGGTTCACACTAGATGCCGATACGGCTCCCAGCAGGGGTCCTGTGCATCCTGGTTCACTGTTTAAAGTCCGATTTCAGCCCGAATTTGGACCTAAAAACTGAACAAAAGACGCACAGGGCTCCTGTGCAATTTCGCACTGGAGCCGCATCGGCGATATGTGAACCAGCTTCATAGAGAGCCATTCACATTGTCCTGCTATTGCAAATTGGATGCAGGGATCCCGCATCCAATTCGAAATAGTGTGAACCCAGCCTTATGGTTTACGAGGGAAGAGATAGTCACGTGGAGCTCGAGGACTGCCCAGACTACATAGGGAGCAGCGGTAAGATTGTTTGGGACTTGGTGTCACCCTTATTCGGAAAGGGGTACCACTTGTACGTGGACAATTATTATCCGCACGTGCAACTTTTTAGTCACCTGTTTGATCATGGAATTGGCGCATGTGGCACCGTGCGATCTAAACACCGGGGCTTCCCCAATGGCTGGTAGAATCCAGACTTAGACCAGGGGAGAGAACCAGCTTGAAGTGTAATTTGCTCACAGTGAAGGGATAATCAGAATGTTTTCGTTATGTCCTCCCTTCACGCAGATACGACAGCCCCTCTATGTCCACGAATACAACCTTAATATGGGAGGGGTGGACCTCAACGACCAGTTGTTGGCGCTGTAATTAACCGCTTCCTGACAGTCTCCTGTACATATACGGCAGCATGATGGCTCTCCTGCGCAAATCGCCGTATATGTACAGCAATTCCTTTAAGAGCCATAGCAGGCATGCAGACTCCCGATGCACGTAGCCAGCGGGCGCAATCGCCGCCGGCCACCCATGATCGCAGGCACAAGAGCCAGAACGAGGATTTGTGTGTTTAAATATACAAATCCCTGTCCTGACAGGGGAGGAGGAACAGACGATCTGGCTGCTCCTCTAGTTAATTAATCACATCCCCTCACAGTTGAGCCTTGTACACACGATCGGATTTTCCGATGGGAATTGTGTGATGACAGGCTGTTGGTGGAAAATCCGACCGTTTGTATGCTCCATCGGACAATTGTTGTCAGATTTTCTGCAGACAAATGTTGGATGGCAGGCTTTAAAATTTTCCACGGACAACGGTCTGTTGTCAGATTTTCCAAGCATGTACACAAGTCCGTCAGACAAAAGTCCAAAGTATAAACACGCATGCTCGGAATCAATGCTCACCAAACCCGACATTAGCAGAAGGTGCCCAAAGGGTGGCGCTCAAGAGCTGAAAAATCACATACGTTTGTATTTGTTGGCTGACAATTGTGTGCTGTTTGTATGCAAGACAAGTTTTTGGCCAACGCCCTTCTGACAAAAGTCAGAGGCTTTGTCTGCGGAAAATCCGATCATGTGTACGAGGCTTTAGAAACGCCTCTCTAGGACACACTTAACCCCTGCCCGTGACATTTATACAGCAATCAGTGGCTATTTTTAGCTCTGATCACTGTATAAATGTAAATCGTCCCAAAAAAGTATCAAAAGTGTCTGATGCAATGTCGCAGTCCCAATAAAAATCGCAGATTTTTCCTAGTAAAAAAAAAAAAAAATAGGCTTTTTTACTCACCGTAAAATCCTTTTCTCCGAGTTCATAGACGGACACAGCTTCCTATTGACAAGTGGGTATTATCCTTCATTTAGGAGTGACTAGGCAGAAAACTTGTAAAAAAAGTGTTGCATCACACCTTCTACAGTACCGCCCAGGGAGCGGACCCTCTGGATATTTCCCCTCTCTCTGCATCTCACAGATCAGTAGGTCAAAAAGCAGTACAAACTTAAATAAAAGTAAGGGTGGGTGCTGTGTCCGTCCATGAACTCAGAGAAAAGGATTTTACGGTGAGTAAAAAATCCTATTTACTCTTTCGTTCATGGACGGACACAGCTTCCTATTGACAAGTGGGACGTCCCAAAGCAGTGTCAAAAACGAGGGGTGGGAACAGCATTAAAACAACTTCACCCCAAAACAGAGGAGTTGCAACTCTAAACAGCCGCAATACCTTGCGGCCGAAAGAAGCATCCGAAGATGCACACACATCAACTTGTAAAGTTTCGTGAAAGTGTGAACGGACGAGCAGGTCGCCACCTTACACACCT
The DNA here is from genome assembly GCA_029206835.1 of Rana muscosa. NCBI lineage: Eukaryota > Metazoa > Chordata > Amphibia > Anura > Ranidae > Rana > Rana muscosa. Next base: position 183,952,114 of record CM055125.1, read on the forward strand.
GGTTAAATAGACGCTCTCAAAGCTCGGGCAGCGTCCAAAAAATACGTCGTCTCCTAGGATGACGGATGAAGACACAAGGATGGTAGTACAATGTCTTCCTTGAGATGGAAGGTCGAACGACCCTAGGAAGAAAAGAAGGCTGTGGACGCAGCACCACCTTTCCTTGTGGAAGATCAGATAAGGAGCCTTGCATGACAAGGCTGCCGGCTCAGAAAACAGTCTTAACTGACGTAAACCAAGAGGCATCTCTTGCCCTGGTCGAATGCGCCGGGAAAGGGAGGCGCCTGACCTTTCATGGCATAAGCCTGATCACGATCGGTCGGATCCACCTAGAGATGGTGGCCGACGAGACAGCTGGGCCCTACTTGGGACCAGCCACCGAAACAAACAGCGAGTCTGGACTCTGAAACGTAGCAGTACCAGACAAGCATTCTCTCAGTTTGGACAACGTCCAAGGAATGCAACGTCGTCTCCTTAGGATTCGACGAATGAGGACACAAGGATGGCAGTACATGTTTTCCTTGAGATGGAAGGTCGGAACACGACCTTAGGAAGAAAAGAAGGCTGAGGACGCAACACCACCTTATCCTTGTGGAAGATCAGGGAGGCTTGTATGACAAACCGGCTGCCCGCTAAGAAACCGTCTTACGAGATAACAGCCACCAAAAGGACCACTTTCTGAGAGAGTGTCAACAAGGGAATCTCCCTGATGTTCTCAAATGGTGGTTTCTGAGGCACTTAAGAGGCCATGCCGTTAAAGCCATTGACTGCAAGCAGGATGTCATATGGGACCCTGCGCCAGCAGGTCCTCTCGTAGTGGTAGACGCCAAAAGGACATCTGCTACACATGCCCCACCGAGGTAGTGGAGGGTGGCCCGGAGGGGCCGCCTGCCAAACCCCCTGTACAAACATTCTCACTAGAGAGCGAGCCACCAGGGGTCGTTGAAAAAGACAGCCAGGGCAGATACCTGCCCCCTAATTGTACTTAAAGTAACCTTTTTGGCCCGTTCCCTGCTGAACAGCAGGACTCTGGGACCAAATAAGTACGCGGATGCCACCTCATTTCCTCACAAATGGATATGCAGGTCTTCCAAGTGCGATGGTAATCTTCCTAGGGGATGATTTCCGAGCACTCCTCATGGTAGAGATTCACTGAGTCCGACGAGCCCCGGTCTCTTAGCACCTAGCTCTCAAGCCATGCCAGTAAGCCAGTGACTGTAAAACAGGATGGCGTATGGGAGCTTGCGACAGCAGGTCCTCCCTTAGCGGTAGATGCCAAAAAGCGTCTGCTACCAGACGCACTAGATCGGCGTACCAAGGACGCCGAGGCCAATTCAGAGCAATTGGGACCATTGTAATCCTCTCTGCCTCCAGTCTGCGAAGCAGATGAGGAAGGAGCTTCCGAGGAGGAAAGGCATAGATTAGCCGGTACCGACTCCACAGTGCCATCAACGCATCTGTCGTGTTTGCCCATGGGTCTCTTGACCTGGCCACAAACCTCAATACCTTCCGATTGAGTCGAGAAGCCAGAAGATATACGACTGGCGTGCTTCCCCTCTGGTAAGGGAGCCCCCTTAGGAGGTGAGCGACCTCCGATGCTGCAGCAGAGCCGCTTGTTCCTCCCTGACGATTGACATACGCCACCACTGTGGTGTTTGTCCGACTGGATTCTGACTGGACGCCCTTGTAGCCTCTGAAACCATGTGGAGAGGCAAAGCCAGATCGCCCAGATTTCAGGCCAATGATCTGCAATGGGATTCCTCCGGAGTCCAGCGACCCAGGTTGACTGAGCTCCTCAGACTCCTCTGCAACCGGGAAGACAGGCGTCCACCATCTAGTAAGGAAGAAACAAATTCCCAGACAGAAATGCCGGTGATGTCGGCCACCAACTAGGGAGGTCCTGATTAGGTGGCTCACCCGGATTTCGATAATCCAGGGATGAAGGCACTTAACCCTGCAGGACAGAGTTACCTTCTGTAACACTCGCGTGTGAAATAGTGCATATGGTACCGCCTCGAAGGAGGCTACCATGAGGCCCAGGACTCCCCTGCAAAAGTGGCGTGACAACCCATCTTTGGGATGTTAACTGCCGAACCGCAGCCCAAAGGGTATGCAACTCCGCCCCCCCCCCCCCCCAAGGAGAAATAAAAAACTTACGCCTCTGAGGAGTCCAGAATTTACCCTAGACACACTAGGAGTTGGGACAGTACCATACGGACCTCTGAGTGTTCAGCACCCAACCAAGTATCGGAGGGTCCGACAGCTTATAGACACGCTCACTTCTAACTTTGTTGTAGTTTGAAGTGACCCTCAGAAGAAGATCGTCCAAGTTGCCCATGATAGCGATGCCACGGTGTCTTCGTAGGGCCTGAATCGGGGCAAGCACCTTGGTGAACACCCTTGGTGCGGATGCCAGGCCAAAGGGGAGAGCCATCATTGGTAGTGGTCTTCCCCGGCCGCCAACACAGACCTCTCTGATGCCTGGTGCATATGGAGACATGAAAGCATGCGTCCTTGAAGATCAAGGATGACGGAAAATCCCCCGGATGGAGGTGCAGCGACAACAGAGCGAGCCAACTCCCTTCCAGATCTTTGTACTTTCACAAAGCAGTTGAGGGTCCCGAGATCCAAGAAAGGACGAACCCCCTGCTTCAGCACTACAAACAGATTTGAGTAGAACCCCTGAACCTGTTCCTGTACCAAGACAGGAAGGCCCACCCTGCGTATCAGCAGGTCTTGGACCGCCCCATGTAGGGCTTCCCGACAAGTCGGCTGAAGCTGGCAGTTAAGAGGGGAAAAATAATCTGTTCAGTAGGCAAGTAAGGTCGGGCTAGCGAACCCAGGGACGCTACGGTCCCTCAGCAGGCGCTTTATCGGCCTGGGGTCGTTTACTTGCCGCACTAGGCGGACGAAAGAACTGCTTGTGCGCGGTGAAGGAGGGCCCTAGCCTATGGCGTAGCTCCTTACCTTTTTTGGATTGCAGAAGCAATGTGCTCTTACCTCCTGTGGCATTCTTAAATGATGTCATCCAGAGAAGCCCCAAAAAGTCTGTCGCCTTAAAAGGGCAGATCCAACAGGGCCTTCTAGGAATATTGGTCTGCAGACCAGCACCTTTGCCAGATCAGGTGGCGTAACGCCACCGCATAAACAGAGGCTCAAGACAGCAAGGGAATAGTATCCATGTCTGACTCGCAGACAGACTCAAGGCCCAGTACCACTGGCCGGTCAGAGCTACCTCATTCGGAGGAGTCTCCCGCGCCTTTAACCCCTGGAGTAGCCTCTTTGTGTACTCAGTCAGTGTCTGAGCCATCAGTAAACCCCTGCCAGTGCTGGACGCACCGCTGAGCCCCCCACTGTGTATAGCTAGCGGTGTCCCTGAAGACAGGAGCCCCTTCCACTGGAATCGTGGTAACTTAAGTCTGGACATAGTGCATACACCTATCGGGGGAGAGGTCCCTTTTTTCATGAAACTCTCCTCAAGGGGTACCGAACCGCAAATTTTTTGAAATTTTTTTTGGGGTTGCAAAAAAAAACCTTCAGTGGGTTTCCCCACTCCTTGTACAAAGGCTTATCAAGATAAGACACACAAGGAAACACCTTAGCAATGTGGGTCGGTTTACGGAACCCAAAGGGGACTGGTGTGTTTGCTGCTTCTGCAGCATTCTCCAACCTTGCAGTGGTAAGGTCAGATACCAAAAGACTTTTCGCATGCTGACCTGGAGTCATTTTCACTGTCCGATCGGTCATGGTCTGCAGTCTCTAATGCATCAGAATCCGGGCCATGAGCCATAGCTGGGCCTGGTTCTGCATCAGAATTATCCCCGGAAGATTGCAGGGGATGGGGGCGTTTACTACACTGTGTTCCCGTGTGCCACTTCCACACTGGCAACAAAAGCCTCTAGGATTGCCGACATGGCGTCCACAGATACATCAGGGGCACCAGCTACCAAGTCAGGTGTTTCAGGGGAAAAAACATCTGCTTCAGACGCCATGCTGACCCACGTGCTGACACCCACAGGGACTCCAGGCAAGGTATCAATAGGCCACCCTCCTAGCTGATACAAAGATGCAGGGTCTCCCAGAGGACTCACCACCCTTGGAACGGTACCGCTATTGCTGCCGTGTGCTCCGCCTGTGATGTTATCCCACCGCTGCCTGTGTCAGTCTGATTTTTATCAGAGTTTCCCTGTGTGAGATTCACGCCAGTGAATTGCACCCTAGATGCCGGAGACTTCCACAAAATGGCCGCCAAGCGGCCGCATTGAAAACAATGTGGGCCCTAAGAAAATGGCCGTCGAGCAGTCAGAGGCAAAAGCGTCCGCGGGCCACAAAAAGACGGCGGTATATACATACAGGCGTGAATCATAATAAACATGGCCGCCGAGCAGTCGATGGAGGCCAAAGTGGGCACGAACATGACCGCTGAGCGGCGATATATACATATTGGCACGAACAACAAGAAAACGGCCGCCGGACAGTCACTAGAGGCCAAACAGGCATGAACCATCGCAAAATGGCCACCGACAGCATGGAGGGAGAAAGGCACACACAGGTAAGCAGAAAATTACAGCTTTTAAATGACAGCTACAGCGCAGCCCCGCTCCAGATGGAGCCCCCTAGGTGACCCCCAGCACCCAGCAACCTTAGCTCAGAGCCTAGGGAGGAGGGAAGGCAGGGAGAGAAGAAAGGAAGGGGCCACAACCACTTACTTGATCTCTCCAGGAATGTCCAGCCAAGTCACCCTGCCGAAGCAGGGGAGCTATATACCTTTCCTGCGTGGATCATGCTGGAAGACATTCCTGACAGATCATCATCCGTGCACGGAGGTGACTGTCGGCCAGGCATGCTGTGATTGAGCCCTAGGGAATGATCGTCTGCATGCCCTGGAGCGTGAGCTCACCGGTCAGGCTACTGCAACTCGGCCGTAAGGTCAGCTGAAGCTAAGCGGTCCGATGCAAGCCCTGGATTGTAAGCTCACCGGCCAGGCTACTGCGACTCAGCCGTAAGGTCAGCCGAAGCTAAGCGGTCCGATGCATGCCCTGGATTGTAAGCTCACCGGCCAGGCTACTGCGACTCGGCCGTAAGGTCAGCTGAAGCTGAGCAGTCCGATGCAAGCCCTGGAGCGTAGGCTTACCGGCCACCCGTAGAGCGACGGGCATGTTTGGAAAACCCAAAGAGTAGCTAGGGTCGGCACACGCTCGATGGCCGAAACTGGGGGGACTACAAGGATCGAGGATCCAGCCTGTCACCCAGTCGGCAGTTGATCGAAAATCGCAGGAAACTAAACAACAAACGTAGAAAGAAATCCGCCCGGACCAGTGGGCCCGAAGGGAGCCATGTCCTTCTCCTTGCTAGGCAGAAAAAACTGATCTTCGAGATGCAGAGAGGAAATATACCCAGAGGGTCCGCCCCCTGGGCGGTACTGTAGAAGGTGTGATGCAACACTTTTTACAAGTTTTTCTGCCTAGTCACTCCTAAATGAAGGATAATACCCACTTGTCAAGAGGAAGCTGTCAGTCCATGAACGAAAGAGTAATATAAAATGCCATAAATCTATCCCCCATTTTGTAGACGCTATTACTTTTTCACAAACCAATCAATATACGCTTATCTTATTGTAGAAGAATACATATTGGCCTAAACTGATGAAGAAATTTGTTATGTTTAAATTTGGGATATTTATTATAGCAAAAAATAGTTATTTTTTTCCAACATTGTCGCTCTTTTGTTTATAGCGCAAAAAAGAAAAAAAACGCAGGGGTGATCAAATACCACCAAAAGAAAGCTCTATTTGTGGGTAAAAAAAAATTTGGGTTTGGGTACATCGCACGACCGCGCAATTGTCAGTTAAAGCAACGCAGTGCCGTATCGTAAAAAATGGCCTGGTCAGGAAAGGGGGTAAGTTCTTCTGGGGCTGAAGTGCCCGTAAGGCCAGATACTGGTACAAAAAAGTGTCTGTATACCTATTTAAATTGGCTCTGCTGAACGCTTATGTGCTATACAAAGCGTCAGGATGAATGGGATCCTTCCTAAAATTCCAGGCAGAGATCGTCACAGCCCTTCCGTTTCCAGATGGTGCTGTGCCCCAACTTCACAATGCAAATGCAGTGAGCCGGCTGCATGAGAGGCACTTACCAGAAGTTCTCCGTGGTACCCCAGGCCAAAGAACACCCCAAAAAAGAAGTTGTGGTTGTAGGAAACGATACGGATACAGGCGTGACACTCGCTTTTATTGTCCCCCCTGTCCTAACCAACCTGTTATCTGCATCAGAGAATGTTTCCAACGCTAACACACACTACTAATGTAGGGTACAGAACTGCAGTCATAGGGCACACTTTCACAGGGTTTCCAAAGATGCCATCGCATTTTTAGAGACCCGAACCTGGAACCTTTACAGTTACAAATGAAAATGTAAAAAAACAAATAATAAAATACATACACACATATATATATATATATATATATATAAAAAAGCCAAAAATAGTTGCTCTGTTACTTTATTTTATAACTGCAATGTTTTATTGTTACTATCTGTTATGTTTACTTTACCGTTTACTGTGTTTTATTGTTAACCATTATTTTCTATTAAGGTACGCCATTCAGCTGCAGCACTGATTTATTTATCTTGACAGCAACAGCGTTTGCTCTTACGATACGCAATTCAGCGACTCCAGTGCTGTAGGAGGGGATTTCACCACTAGTTTAAAAAAAGAGCATATATGCCGAAGCATGGGGCAGGGGCGATTTGCCCCTAACATTAGGGGCGGAATGCCCCCATGCGTCGGCATGTATTTTTTAGGCACAAATTGCAATAAAAAAGAAGTTGTTTATGGAGTTAATGTTTTATTTTTACCATTGTTTGCTTTTCGGGTACTCCATTCAGCTGCAGCATGGATTTATTTATTTTGATAGCAACAGGGTTTGCTCTCATGATACATAAATCAGCGAATCCAGCGCTGTAGGAGGTCATTTCACCACCACAGTTAAAACGGTGCATGTATGCCCATCATTAGAAGTGGGTGGATGCAGGGCGGTATTCTAATTGTGGGCATAGCCACCGTTCAATCTTTTTTTGTTCAGCCCACAGGCTGCATGAAGAACATTACAATATATGCCCAATAAGGACCAGCAACGTACTGGTATGTTACTAGACTGAGCGGTTATACCAGAATGATGCCTGCAGGTTTAGGTACCATCTTGGTATAGTTCTTTTCAGCCAGTGGTCGGTTTTCATGTAAAAGAAATCCTAGCGGCTAATTAGCCGCTAAACTGCTTTTACAAGCAGTGGGAGGGAACGTCCCCCCTTTCCCCTCCTGCTGTCTTTCACGGGTTTCTTTGGGCTCTCCTGTCCCACCGGGGAACCTGAGAATGCAGCCGGTTGTTCCGCCAGCTTACCATAGAGCTAATCAGAACAGAACAGCTCCAGTCACCTCTATGGCTTAGGAAACGGGAAGCTACAAGCATTTCATGACTGGTTTCGCCGGATATAAACAGCGCCATTGGGAAATTGGCAAAGAATCTAATTACACGGATCTTGGTGTGGTCAGATGCTTTGAGGGCAGTAGAGAGATCTAGAGTCTAATAGAATAATCCAATTTTTTTTTTTTTAAAGAGTACCTGTCACTATCTATTGCTATCATAGGGGATAGTTACACTCCCTGTGATAAAAAGAAAAACACCATGTCCCCCCATGCTCGCGCACAAAAGGCGAACGCAATCGTCGGTCTCGTGTCATATGTAAACAGCAATTGCACGATGCATGCGAGGTATCACCGCGAACGTCAGATCGAGGGCAGTAATTTTAGCAGTAGACCTCCTTTGTAAATCTAAAGTGGTAACCTGTAAAGGCTTTTAAAAATGTATGAAGTTTGTCACCGCTGCACGGTTGTGCACAATTTTAAAGCATGTCGTGTTTGGCCTCTATATACTCGGCCTAAGATCATCTTTTTATATTTTCCCAAACATTTGGGCAATAGTGTGTTTTCGTGCATAATTTAAAAGTGTTCCCCCCCAAAAAAAATTGCTGTGCAAATACTGTAGGGCCTTTGCTTTAAAAAAAATATTTAAAAAAAAAAAAAAAATATATATATATATATATATATAAATAATGTTTGGGGGTTCAAAGTAATCTTTTTCCCCAAAAAATTATTTTTTCATGTAAACAAAAAGTGTCAGAAAGGGCTTGGTCTTCAAGTGGTTAGAAGAGCGGGTGATGTGTGGCATAAGCTTTCAATGTTGTGCATAAAATACCAGGACAGTTAAAAAAAAAACATCAAAATTACCCCTTTTTGGAAAGTAGACACCAAGCATGTTGAGTCCATGGAATATTTTTGGGAAAATAACTTTTTTTTTTTACTACACAAAGTTGTCACTAAATGATGTATTGCTCCAACATGCCATGGGTATATGTGGAATTACACCCCAAAATACATTGTTGCTTCTCCTGAGTACGGGGATACCACGTGAGACTTTTTGGGAGCCTAGCCACGTACAGGACCCCGAAAACCAATCACAGCCTTCAGGATTTCTAAGGGCGTAAAATGGTGATTTCACTCCTCACTACCTAATCAGTTTCGGAGGCCCTGAAATGTCAAGATAGCACAAACCCCCCCCCCCAAATGACCCCATTTTGGAAAGTAGACACCAAAGGGTATTTGCCCAGAGGCATGGTGAGTATTTTGCGGCTCTTATTTGTTTTGAAAAATGAAAAAAAAAAAAAAAAAAAAAAAAGAAGAAGGAAAATTTATTTATTTTTACATTTTCAAAAAATTGTGACAAAAATCGAGATCTGCAAAATACTCAACATGCCTCTCAAATAGGGTCAATTGGGGGGGGGGGGGGGGGGGTTGTGCTATCCTGCCATTTCATGGCTTCCGAAACTGATAGGTAGTGAGGAGTAAAATCAAAAATTTACACCCTTGGAAAGCCTGAAGGCGGTGATTGGTTTTCAGGGTCCTGTACGCGTCTAGACTGCAAAAAAGTCCCACACATGTGGTATCCCTATACTCGGGAGAAGAAGAAGGTATTTTGGGGTATCATTTCACATATACCCATGGCATGTTTGATATATTTAGTGACAACTTTGTGAAACAAAAAAAAAAAAAAAACACATTTTGTAATTTTCCCGAAACTTGTGGCAAAATATAAAATGTTCCATGGACTAAACATGCCTCTCAGAAAATAGCTTGGGGTGTCTACTTTCCAAAATGGGGTCATGGGGGGATTTGTGCTATCTTGGCATATCATGGCCTCCGAAACAGATAGGCAGTGAGGAGTGAAATCACAATTTTACGCCCTTAGAAAGCCTGAAGGCGGTGATTGAATTTGTGCCCCAGGACGACGTCAGGTATGACAAAAACGCGTAGGGAGGAGCAACGAGCTGACGTCATCGCGTACACGCAGGTCCTGGAGTGATGGACTGCAATCGAGAGTCGGCCGGCTCTGTATTTTATTAATCATCTTAATTGTAAGTGCATTACTTTTTGTTTACATAATAAACCACCTAAGATTTTACACTATGGAGGCTTTTATTTCTCTATGGGGATCTACTGGCTAAATTTTATACGTCTGAGGGATATTACAAAAGGAAAGATGCTGTGACTACTGCTCTGCATCTGAAAGGCCCAGGCGGGGTATTAAGCCAGAAGCACGTTTAATCTCCTGTAACGGGAGATAAATTGGAGTCGGTAAGCGGCAGTGTGTGTAGAGGTGGAAGTCACAGCCTTTTCTCACCACTTTTCCTTGGGTGTCCTTGTGTATCATCTTCACATCTGAAACTCAATATCATCTTGTATGGACTTAATATAGTGCGATATAGTTCAAATTTGCGTTAATTATAACTCAATTCAGCACTTAGTCAATTTATATAGGATTGTATATTATTTTAGCATCTTTTTACACAGTCACTTTACATGAAGACCCCTTTCACACTGGGGCATTTTTCAGGCGCTTTTGGGCTAAAAAATAGCGCCTGTAAAGCGCCTGAAAAACGGCACCCCTGCATTTTCAGTGTGAAAGCCTGAGGGCTTTCACACCGAGGCGATGCGCTGGAAGCACGTTAAAAAAACTCCTGCAAGCAGCATCTTTGGAGCGGTGAAGGAGCAGTGTATAAACTGCTGCAGCAGTGCTTTGAGGGTGGGTTTTAACCCTTTTTCGGCCGTTAGCAGGGGTTAAAAGCGTCCAGCTAGCGGCCAAAAACCTCCGCAAAAATGACGATAAAGCGCCGCTAAAAATAGCGGCGCTTTACCGCCGACGCCTCGGTGTGAAAGCGGCCGAAGGTCTAGCGCAACTTAATATTGGAAATTGTTGATTTTGTGTGTATCTCACAGGAAGTTCCAGCTTGATTTTCCTTTAATCAATGTTCTTTGCACTTTCTACGTATTCACAATAGATTTACAGATGGCGCAGTAATTTTATTTTACTTTATAGTCAAAGTAAAAGCTGCGTAAATTCCAGAAAATGTACCCTAGTTTGTAGACGCTATAACATTTGCGCAAACCAATAAATATACGCTTTGATTTTTTTTTACCCGAGACATGTGGCTGAATGCATGACTAAAGTTCAGTTTACTGTATTTTTCTTATAACAAAAAGTAGAAAATATTTTAAAAAAATTCAAAATGTTGCGTCTTTTTTAGTTTTTACTTCGAAAGAAAAAAAAAACTGCAAAGATGATCAAATACAACCACAAGAAAGCTCTATTTATGGGGAAAAAAAGGAGGCAAATTTTGTTTGGGTACAGTATTGCATGACTGTGCAATTACCAGTTAAAGCAGCGCAGTGCCATCTTTCTGTTTAAAAAAAAGCAGCGCAGTGCCGAATTTTTAAAAGTGCTCTGGTCAGGAAGGGGGTGAAACCTACCGGGGTTGAAATGGTTAATGGACAAGTTCACAAGGTGAACTTACAGAGGGCCCCCTCACCACCCCCCCCCCCCTGCTGACCTGGGCTTAGAAATTCCTTCAGCTTAATCTCCAAAACGTACCCCGTCAGAAGGGTACATTTTGGAGCATTCAAATTAGTCGGCGCCGACCAATCAGAACCCACGTAGCCCGTCCTGTCAGCAGGGAAGAAGAGGAGAGAAAACCGAGGGGGATTTCAAACCCCGGTCCGGTGATGCGGCTATAGCAGGGCTCAGAACGGAAGATCGCTGCGCTCCAGGTCAGCCGGACAGGGGGGTTGAGAAGGGGGTCCTGTGTAAGTTTACCTTACAGATCAGATTTTTCTGCAAAGGTGAACTTAAGGGAAGAACCAGGGTCATTACGCCACCACTTTTTCAATAGGACCAACCGGTATAGCTTTAATAAGGGGAGAACTACGTAGGACTTGGGTAATTGGTTCCATCAATAATGCAAATAAGGCTAGGGACAGTGGGCACCCTTGCCGTGTCCCCCTGCCAATGGAGAAAGTTTCAGACAACTTTCCTCCCAATTTAATCTGAGCTAAGGGGGCCTTATTAAGGATTTTGATCTAGTTACAAAAACATGGCCCAAAACCCATCACTTCTAGTACAGATGACATGTAGACCCAATCTACTGAGTCAAATGCCTTTGCTATATCTAGCGAAACCAGGACTCGAGAAGCTGAATACTTTGTGGGAAGCTGTAAATGTGTCAAAACTCTACGCAGGTTAACGTCTGTTGATTTTCCTGGGATAAAACCTTTTTGATCAAAATACTAACCAAGGCGGGTAAAAGTTGTGTCTGTCACATGGCTAAGACCTTAGTGAGGACTTTTCAAATCATAATTCAAAAGGCAAATCAGTCTAAGAGGTGCAGAGCTTGTTTTTTTTCCCTGGCTTAGGTAAAAGTAAAATGTGCACTTGGACTTGGTACATAGAGGGGGGTAAAGACTGAGTCTCATAGCTCTCTGTAAACACTTTGCAGAGCTTTGTGGCTAGGACTTTACCATGCAGTGTGTACCATTCCCTGGGTAACCCATTCGGCCCGGGAGTTTTGCAGGGGGGAAATTAGTTAACCACTTCCCATCCTTGCCAATTCTGGCACTTCGCTCCTACATGTAAAAATCATAATTTTTATGCTAGAAAATTACATAGAATCCCCAAACATTATGAATGTTTTTTTTTAGCAAAGACCCTAGAGAATACAATGGCGGCCTTTGCAACTTTTTATCTCGCACCGTATTTGCGCAGCAATTTTGAAAAAAAAAAAAAAGTTTCATGCTTTAAAAAAAAAAAAAAAACACACCATTAAAATGTGAAAGATGTTACACCGAGTAAATAGATACCCAACATGTCACACTTCAAAATTACACACGCTCGTGGAATGGCGCCAAACTTCGGTACTTAAAAATCCTCATGGGCGACGCTTTAAATTTTTTTTTACTGGTTACATGTTTTGAGGTAAAGAGGAGGTCTAGAATTATTGCTCTCGCACCAACGTTCGCGGCGAAACCTCACATGTGTGGTCTGAACACCGTTTTCTTACGTATGCGTTCGCTTCTGTGTGCGAGCACACAGGGACACTTTAAAAAAAATATATATATTTTATTGTTAATTCTACTTTTAACTTTAACCACTTCAGCCCCGGACCATTTGGCTGCCAAATGACTGGGCCTTTTTTTGTACCCAAACAAAATTGACGCCCTTTTTCCCCACAAATAGAGCTTTCTTTTGGTGGTATTTGATCATCTCTGCAATTTTTATTTTTTGCACTAACAAAAGAGCGACAATTTTGAAAAAAAATAATATCTTTTACTTTTTGCTATAAATATGCCCAATTTTTTTTTCGTTTAAATATATATTTTTTTCCTCAGTTTCGGCCGATATTTATTCTTCTACATATTTTTGGTTAAAAAAAATAAAATAAAATCGCAATACGCGTATATTGATTGATTTGCGCAAAAGTTATAGCGTCTACAAAATAGGGGGTAGTTTCATGGCATTTTTATAATTTTTTTTTACTAGTAATGGCGGCGATCTGCGATTTTTATCATGACTGCGACTTTATGGCGGACAGCACATTTTTGCGACCATTGTCATTTATACAGCGATCAGTCCTATAAAAATGCACTGATTACTGTGAAAATTACACTGGCAGGGAAGGGGTTAACCACTAGTGGGCGCTGAAGGGGTTACGTGTGTCCCAGGGAGTGATTCTAACTGAGGGGGCGGGGCTACGAGGGACACGTCCATGACCTCTGCTCCCGATCACAGGGAGCAGAGATCACAGTCCTGTCAATAGGAAGAACAGGGAAATGCCATGTTTACATCGGCATCTCCCCGTTCTTCCTCTCCCGACCACAATCGCGGGCTGCCCGGGAACATCGAGTTCCCGGGACCCACAGGCGCACTCACGAGGCATGCGGCGGGCACGCGCCTGCTGGGCTGCAAATTCAAAGAGGTATACAGGTACGCCCATTTGCCTGCCCGTGCCATTCTGCCAACGTATATTGGCGTGCGGCAGTCAGAAAGCGGTTAATTTGACCCTTTAAAAAATGTTAACATTTTTGATCACTTTTATTCCTATTACAAGGAGTGTAAACATCCCTTGTAATAGGAATATGGCATGATCAGACCTCTGCAGTGAGATATGGGGTCAATTAGACCCCACATCTCACCTCTAGGCTGGGAAGCCTGAAATAAAAATGCAGAGGCTGGGCATGATGTCATAACATTGCGCCCGACATCCGAACGATCATAGAGACTCCGGCGACCATCTGGTCCGCCAGAAATCTCTATGGTAAGCATCAGGGGCCAGCGGATCCATTTTCCGACTCACTGATCGCAGCGGTGAGTCGGTAGAAGCACCAGAGGGGGGTGGGAGGGGGGCGTCCCCTTTAGCCTCTCGTAAGAACGATCAAGCGGCGGAACAGCCGCTATGATCATTCTTATGGTGCAGAGAATCGCCGACTGAAAAAGATATCTGAATGATGCCTGTAGCTGCAGGCATCAGATATCCCCGCTCAAAGTCAAGGACATCCTATTACGTACCTTGGGTGGGAAGTGGTTAATGGCTCCCTCCATTTCAGAGATGGTTATGTCTGTATCCAGAGACTCAATCTCCACATCCGACAAAGACTGCGCAGTGTGCCCAGCAAGGATGAGAAAAAACTCTGAAATTCAAATAGAATATGGGAGGGGTCTGTAACAGAGTTCCCAGCATCTGAGAGTAGTTCAGAGGCAACGATCAGCTGTTTGGAGTCCGCAACCAGGTTGGCTAACAGTCTGCCATTCTTATCCCCAGACTCGAACAGCCTCCCAACTTTAATAGCAGCATCTGTAATCGTGAGGGACGCAAGATGGAGTTCCAGGTCTCTGTGTCAGGAAACATGAATCAGACTGCGACAGAAATGCAGTAAAAAAAAAATCACACCATTTAATGCAATAGTAAACAATGGTACAGATCAGTAAATGTAGTCAAAACATAATCCAGGGATCGGAAGTCAAAGCGGGTAATCGGACGAGCCAGTAATCGGTAAACTAGAGATCAGCATAATCAGAGACAGAAGAACAGGATCAGGAACCAGAAGGGACGTCAGCCAAGCAAAGTCTTTCACGGAACACAGCAGAGAAACTCCAGATCTGTTGAGGTGAGGGCAGGAAAGAAATGAACAAGGCAGTTTAAATAGCCAGAAGGGGCTGGCTGTAGGCGGGACTGATGAGCAGATAACCAGGTGAGCCACTGACTAATCAATGAGTGCTGACAAAAATCCGACAGCTGAGCAGCCTGAGCACAGAGAAGAGAGCTGCCAAGAGCCCAGCCCTGACAGTACTCCCTCAACTACCCCTCCCCCTTTGAGGGGCACCAGGTTTTAGGGGAAAACATCTATGGAAAGCACGGAGGAGGACAGGAGCATGTACATCCGAGGATGAGACCCAAGAGCCTGCCTCCAGACTGTACCCTTTCCAATGAACATGGTACTATATGCGCCCACGGAACCTATGGGAGTCAATGATTGAGTGTATCTCATACTCTTCACTGAAGCGTGTGACTACGTGGTACCGAGGTAATGAAGCAGTTGCACACCAAAGGTTTTAATAAGGTGACATGGAATACATTCGAAATACGCATGCTATAAGGAAGGTCTAATGCTTAAGCCACTGGGTTTATCCTACAGAGAATACGAAAAGGCCCAATATACCGCAGTGCCAGTTTCAGAGAGGGAACACAGAGTCAGAGGTTAGGAGATGACAGCCAGACCCTCTTCTCAACCTGGTAGGAAGGAACAGGTAGGCATCGGCAGTCAGCATGGAGTCTGAACCTATCACTGGCACATCGCAAAGACACTTGGACCTGCACCCAAGTGGAACTGAGATCACAGAGATGCTCCTATAATGCAGGAATTTTGAGGAAAAAATGTGTCTGGCAACAGACGGTTGGAAACCATAATTCACCATAAACAGAGACAAAATCGGGAAGCGGCATTGATGGTACGATTGTGAGCAAACTCCACCCAAGGTAAGAGGTCTGACCAGTTGTTATGGTAGTAAGAAATATAGCAATGTAGGAACTGCTCCAAGGCTTAGTTGGCTCGCTCTGCAGCCCCATGGGACTGTGGGTGATATGCCCAGGAGAAGGAAAGCTAAATTTCCAACTGTGCACAAATGGCTCACCAAAACCTGGACAAACTGGCTACCCCTGTGAGATGATAACCTTGGGTAACCCATGTAACCAAAAGATCTCCCAAGTGAAAATAGATGCCAGTTCTTTGGACTTAAGTGGCATACAATGAGACATCGAGAACCGGTCAACTACCGTAAGAATAACCGTTGCCCTGGGAGTTGGGCAACTCCACAATAAAATCCATGGACAAGTGGGTCTAAGGCCTCTCCATTGGGTATGGGTTGTAGGAGGACCACTGGAAGGTGTTGTGGCATTTTACTCTGAGCACACACAGAACAAGTGGCTACGAAGGCGGTTACATCAGCACGGAGACTAGGCCACCAGAGTTGTTGACAAATAGACCAGATGAGTTGATTCTTCCCTGGGTGACCAGCTTCCTTGGGAGAATGGTATATCTGGAGCAAAGCATTGTGGAGATTCTCGGGGGACAAAGCAGCGGAGGTTTTTCAGGAAGACAATGGATCTGAGCAGCAAAATTCTGTCACCAAGTTAAAGTGAGACTAGGGCGAAGAGAGAATAGAATGCGATCTGGGAGGTAACACAGGAGTAGGAACAGACTCCATCTTGGAGGAGAAAAACTGTTGTGACAATGCATTAGCCCTTAAATTCTTAGTACCGGGTAAGAATGAGACTATGTATTTGACAGAAAAAGAGCCCATTGTGCCCTTCTGGGAGATAAGCGTTTAGCCTCAGGCAAGAATGAGATTATTTTGGTCAGTCAAAATGAGAACCGGCACAGTGGCACCCTCGAAGAGATGCCTTCATTCTTCAAGAGCTAAAATGATAGCTAGCAATTCTCTGTTCCCATCTCATAATTGTATTCTGCAGGAAAAGTAGCCACAAGGATGCATAGCAGTCTCAGACCCATCAACCTCAGGAATGAAGGGTAACGTAGGATCAGGATGTGATCTGAAACAAAGACAGCCTTAAGAGACTCAAAGGCTTTAATGGAATCCGGAGACCTATTCTGTGGGTTGCTGTCCATCCTGGTCATGTCAGTCAGGGGTTTGACCAGAGAAGAGAAGTTACGAATACATTTCTGTTGACAATTGGAAAAACCAAGAAAATATTGTAGCGGACGTAGACCTATGGGTTGAGGCCACTGTAGAACTGCAGATAGTTTTTCTCTGGGTCCATCGAAAAACCAGCCGTAGAAATTACATAATCCAGAAATGTAACCTGTTCATGATGGAACTTGCACTTTTCCAACTTACAATACAGGTAAATATCTCTCAACCTCTGTAGCACACGGGGGACATCTGTGTGGTGGCTCTTTAGGGATTTTGAATATATGAGAATATTGTTGAGATAAACCACCACACATTGCAGCAAAATATATCTGAGGACGACATTGTTGATGAATTCCTAAAAAAAAAAAAAAAAACGTCAGGAGCGTTGCAGAGACCAAACGGCATTACAAGGTATTCAAATGCAGTTTTCCATTCATCGCCCTCCTTGATCCTCACGAGATTGTATTCCCCTCTCAATTCGTTCTTCGTTAAAGCCGTTGTTCCCTTGAGGCGGTCAAATAATGCTGTAATCAATGGAATCGGATAAGCGTTCTTAATCCGATACAATAAAGCGATACAAAGCCTCAGTTCATCACTCATCTTGCAAAAAATCTTACACGTTATTTCCATACATGAAGAGTAGCAGACTATGTTTTGGGGTGTAATTTTAGGTATGCTCATGCTGTATATTATAAATATCTTGACAAATTTGTGTAAAAAAAAAAAAAAAATTAGTTTTCTTGTTATTTTTTTCCCCACACACATTTTTGGAAAAATAGGATTTTTTACTCACCGTAAAATCCTTTTCTCCGAGTCCATGGACCGACACAGCTTCTCTATTGAAGAAGTGGGTATTATCCGTTAATTAGGAGTGACTAGGCAGAAAACTTGTAAAAAAAAGTGTTGCATCACACCTACAGTACCGCCCAGGGGGCGGACCCTCTGGGTATATCCCCTCAGTCTGAATCTCGCAGATCAGTTCGTCAAAAAGCAGTACAAACTTAAAAGGAGGGGTGGGTGCTGTGTCGGTCCATGGACTCAGAGAAAAGGATTTTACGGTGAGTAAAAAATCCTATTTACTCTTTCGTCCATGGACAGACACAGCTTCTCTATTGACAAAGTGGGACGTCCCAAAGCAGTGTCAGAGAAAAAACGAGGGGTGGTAACAGCATAAAAATAAACTTCACCCCAAACACAAAAGAGCACTCCAACGGAGGAGTTGCAACTCTAAACAGCCGCTTGCAAAACCTTGCAGCCGAAAGAGGCATCCGAAGATGCACCTACATCAACTTTGTAGAATTTTGTGAAAGTGTGAGCGGATGACCAAGTCGCCGCTTTACATAATTGGGAAACAGACGCTTGATGTCGGAAAGCCCAAGAGGCACCTATTGCCCTGGTCGAATGCGCCGTGACAGGAAAGGGGGGGCGCTTGACCCTTTAAGGCGTAAGCCTGGATTACCATCTGTCGGATCCACCTAGATATGGTGGCCGACGAGACTGCTTGGCCCTTCTTGGGACCAGCCACCGAAAAACAGTGAGTCTGACTTCCGGAACAGGGAAGTAGCAGATAGGTATACTCTCAAAGCTCGGACAACGTCCAAGGAATGCAACGCCGACTCCTTAGGATTCGACAGCTGAGGACACAAGGATGGAAGTACAATGTCTTCGTTGAGATGAAAAGCCAAAAACGACTTTCGGAATAAAAGGAAGGCTGCGGCCGCAGCACCACCTTATTCTTGTGGAAAATCAAATAGGGAGCCTTGCAGGACAAGTCTGCCAGCTCAGAGACTCGTCTGACGTAACAGTCACCAAAAAGACCACTTTGAGAAAGTGTCAACAGGGGAATATCTCTAATATTCTCAAACGGTGCCTTTTGAAGCACCGAGAGGACCAGGTTCAAGTCCCACGGAGGTAGCGGGGGACGGACCGGAGGGGCCACATGTCGAACCCCCTGCACAAATGTACTCACGAGAGAGTGAGTCGCCAGGGGTCGCTGGGAAAAAAAAAAAAAAAAGACAGCCAGGGCAGATATCTGTCCCTTAATCGTACTTAGGGCAAGCCTTTGGTCCACACCATGCTGTAAAACCAGCAGGATTCTGGAAACCAAATAAGTACGCGGATGCCATTTCATTCCCTCACACATGGAGATGTAGGCCTTCCAAGTGCGGTGATAAACCTTCCTAGAGGACGGTTTCCGAGCACTTCTCATAGTAGAGATTACTGAATCTGACAGGCCCTGGTCTCAGTACCTGGTTCTCAACAGCCATGCCGTTAAAGCCAGTGACCGGAAAGCAGGATGGAGTATGTGACCTTGCGATAGCAGGTCCTTCCGTAGTGGTAGGCGCCAGGGGATGTCTGCTACCAGACGTACTAGATCGGCACACCAAGGACGCTGAGGCCAATCTGGAGCGATTAGGATCATTGGAATTCCCTCTGCCTCCACTCTGCGGAGCAGAAGAGGAAGAAGCCTTAAGGGAGGGAAGGCATAGATTAGCCGATACTGACCCCACAATGCCACCAACGCGTCCGTTGCGTCTACCCATGGGTCTCTTGACCGGGCCACAAACCTCAATACATTCCGATTGAGTCGGGAAGCCAGAAGATCTACGTCTGATGTGCCCCATCTTTGGCAGAGGAGTTGAACACCTCCGGGTGCAAGGACCATTCTCCCTGGTCCAGCATCTGGTGGCTCAGGTAGTCCGCCTGCCAGTTTTCCACACCCGGAATGTACACGGCCGACAGTGTCGGTACGCTCCTCTCTGCCCACCTCAGGATGCGAGCGACCTCCAATGCTGCAGCTGAGCTTCTTGTTCCTCCTTGATGATTGACATATGCCACTGCTGTGGCGTTGTCTGACTGGATCCTGACTGGACGCCCTTTCAGCCTCTGAGACCATTTGAAGAGGCACAGCCTGATTGCCCGGATTTCCAGGACATTGATCGGCAGGAGGGCTTCCTCTGGGGTCTGCTCACATAATTTGTAATAAAAACATATTTGCCATTCTGTGTGTGTGTATATATATATATATATATAGTGATTCTGTACTTGCCAAATACGCTGCAGAAATCTCCCTCCACCGAGTCTGGCTGCAGCCATTTTAACTGTGGGCAGCTGAAGCCACTGCCTGTTCACTTCCCAGATTTACACAGAGGCACACCTCCAGCTCTGCGGCTCTTATTGACCCTCTGACATCCCCCTCCCTTCCTGGCAAACTCTCACTAGAGTGAGAGCGCTGTGCATGATGTCATAAGCCTAGGCTTTTTACCAGACAAGAAACAGGAAGTGGGCTGTATAAGATATTTACTGGCAGAAAAAAAAATGTTTTACTATCCAAAGTTAAAACAAGGGCAATAGATTTATAGATGGAAAGTAAAAAAAAAAATACTGAAGTTCCGCTTTAGGCCCCTTTCACACTGCTGTGACTTGAAAGTTGCAATTTTGCCGCAATGCCTGTGTAAACTTGGTCTATGGATCTCAACTCGCATCAAAGTCGGACCAAAGTAGTACAGGGACTACTTTGAAGTCGGTGCTACTTGAAGTCACACAGATATGAATGGTACTCATTAAAAATCATGGGGTACGACTTGTCATGGGACTTTGCAGTCACAAGTCGCAGGACAAGTCGCACAAGTGTGAACGGGGCCTTAAAAAAAAAAAAAAAAGTGTAGCAGAATGTGTTTTGAGGTGTAATTGTAAGTATGCCTATGCGGTGTGAAAAAAACCTTGTTAAAAACTGACAATTTTGTGAAATAAAAAAAAAACATTTTATTTACCTTCGGCATTTTCCAAAAGAATTGTGATAATAACTTTAAATATTTTGCTACGCCTCTTACTAAATACCTTGGACGGTCCACTTTCCAAAAATTTGTAATTTGAGTATCTTTACTGTCCTGCCATTTTAAGGTCTCAATAATTGAAATAGGCAGTCAGTACATCAGGACTGATCAATTTTCAAATATTCATACCATAGTTTATAGACGTTCTAACTTTCACACAGACTAAATGTATACTTTTTTTTGTAAAATAAAGAAAGAGTTTGTGGGACTTTAAATGAGGCTAGAACCAAAGTGGTAATGCCTCCATCCCGGGTATCATTGTTGAAAAAAAGGGGGAAGGGGAGGTGGACGAGGGTGGGACTTTAAATGGAGCACACAGCAGTACAATTTAAGAATGGATAGTCAAGCGACTGATAAAGTCATGTATTTTATTTGAACATCATTCAAACAACATTTTATGGGCATACAGCCTCTGAATAAATGGATACATAAGTAGCATAAATTACATACAGATATACAGTCAGTAAGAAATATTGTCAGTAAAAAAACACTTGATAACTCAAGACAATGTATATTTAACCAAAGTGTAACAAACTACCTGATTGGTCTAAAAGGTCCTTGCATAAAATAAAATAGGGGAAAAGGAGAAGGAAAAAACTAAATATATACCATAATAGTACATAACAGAAATTGGACACAATAATAATTGATAAAATTTGATCCATGGTATATAGTGATGGTCTGGAGTTTGGTGGCTCTACGCGTTTCGGTCTAGTAACCGCTCATCAGGAGCAATAAACCATGGTGTTTGGCTAGAAAGAAAAATTATATACATTTAACTGGATATCAATAATAAAGATGGGATATACAGGGGAACAGGGAAGACAAAGTATATTGGGATAAAAATGAAAATAATTGTATGGGGGATTTATTGCACATCCAACTTACGTCGGCAGCTGCAGCATGCAAATAGGAATCGCCAGCACTCAGTGGGACCTCACTTCCAGGAGCTAAGGTGGTTGGGTTTGGCAGCGACATCCAAATAGGCAGGTGGGAACAGGTTGGACCTTTTAGACCAGGGATATGCAATTAGCGGACCTCCAGCTGTTGCCAAACTACAAGTCCCATGAGGCATAGCGAGACTCTGACAGCACCAAGCATGACACCCAGAGGCATGATGGGACTTGTAGTTTTGCAACAGCTGGAGGTCCGCTAATTGCATATCCATGTTTTAGACCAATCAGGTAGTTGTTACATTTTGGTTAAATATACATTGTCTTGAGTTATCAAGTGTTTTTTACAGACAATATTTCTTATTACCGACTGTATATCTGTATGTACTTTATGCTACTTATGTATCCATTTATTTAGAGGCTGTATGCCCATAAAATGTTGTTTGAATGATGTTCAAATAAAATACATGACTTTACCAGTCGCTTGACTATCCATTCTTAAATTGTACTGTTGTGTGCTCCATTTAAAGTCCCACCCTCATACTTTTTTTGTTACCAAAGAAATGGAGTAGAAAACATTGCCTAATTTTATGAAGAGATATTTGCAAAATGTTGGTATAGTGTTGCATGATTAAATGATTCTAAACGATCACCTTGTAAAACAACCCATTCATTTTAAAATACAAAAAAAAAAACAAAAAAAAAAAACGTATAAAATACCCCTTTCTTTGTAAGTGATCACATGTCCTCTGTTCTCAGCTGCATAAGAGCTGGGGGGGGGGGGGAGAAGCAGCAGCACACTGAGCATCCCAGTGAATGGCTGTGCAGCAGGGGCATGTCAGGACAAGTCTGATCATTGGAGGAGAGTGTGCTCTCCTGCTTAGTGTGGTCAGTTTTTAATAGGAAAAGCAGAGGGGCTGGCAAGAACACCAGGGATTCTACATAGAGGAAGCAATATAAGAACATGATACTTTTTCATACAAGTATATGGTACAGCAGGCTCATATCAGGATTATGTAAAGTGTTGGGGTAACACACACTGTCATTTAAATGTGACAGCACTGAAATCTGAAAAATGGCCTGAACTGTAAGGGGGTGGAAAAGATCCAATTTTGAAGTGGTTAAGGACAGTCTCATGGCAGGATCTTGAAAGTCCAACAACAGCAGAATGGCTGAAGAAAGTCGAAGATAGACACAAAATGGAAGTGCTGCGAATAAGTGACTGGGATGAGAGTTGTTTAAGTGGGGAACATTGGAAAAGCTGGATAGAGTTGAAAAAAGAAGAGGAAGTATACAGAGAGGCTGATTGGGGGAGGAGCCAGACTAGAGTGAACAAGTAAGAACAAAGCAAAAGTGCATGTTGAGGCCAGGGGTGGGGGGGGGGGGGGGGGTGGGGGGCAACAAACCAACAATTGTTAATGATGGAAGATTTTATCTGTTTTATATGGTGTTGTGCTTTGATATATGGAATTGTTGAAAAAATGAATAAATAGAATATAAAAACAAAAAAAGAGACAGTCTCATGAAAAATAAAAAGCCCACACCCTTACCATCGCAGCTTTCCATCTCAGCAGTAAATTTGTATTTGAATACGAGCTGACAAATGTATCTGTAAAGGGCAAGAAAAAAAATAGAACACTTTCAGGTTGTGAATACGTGATATAATTTGTGTATAAAATACTAAAGATTAAGGAGTTTACCTATTCGGTCTAAATTACTATGGTTGTATACTTGTGACTTGGTTGACTTTGGAGCCCTTCAACACTACTTTGACATGCCATGGGGCTCTCATGCACAAGCTACATGTGCATGTAATCCACCAAGCGTTAAGCGTTCCACAGCTCGGAACCAGACGGATGGAAGTGACGCCAAACCCCACCCAGCGTAGGGCTTGTTGGCATCACTTCCGTCCGTCTGGTTCCGAGCTGTGGAATGCACATTTTGGTGGATTACATGAGCATTTAGCTCTTGTATGCAAGCGTTTTTTTTTTTGGAGTAGTACATTGTATGTTTTGCAAAGCGCTGCAAACTTACCTCTGGTAAGGACACAAAAGGAGGGGAGCACAGAGGGGTCAATTTATTAAAGGCAAATCCACTCTGCACTACAAGTGCACTTGGAAGTACAGTCGCTGTAAATCTGAGGGGAAGATCTGAAATTAGGGGAAGCTCTGTTGATTTTTAACATCCAATCATGTACAAGCAAAATTGCTATTTTAGTTGCGCGTCTCCCTCAGATTTACAGCGACTGCACTTCCAAGTGAACTTGTAGTGCAAAGTGGATTTGCCTTTAGTAAATAAACCCCAGAGTGTTGCACCTTGGAGAACGGAACTCATGAAATTTGAAGCACAGAGCACTTTTGTAAAGCACATGAACTCTATTGAATATATATGTATGTGCACGTGGCACTTTATTACATGTACAGTCCATGAATTGATTTTTATTGTTGTATATTGAATTTATTGAAGAATATAAATAGTGTTGCACTATTTGGTAATTTTTGTATAGGCCATTTATAGCACAGAGCGGAGTACTTTTTGAAACGCATGCATGTCATTAAATGTATAGATAATGCATGTAGCACTTTGTTTTTTTTACAATTTATGAATTGATTTACCACAGGAGTTGTTCATCTGAGGTTGTAAATATTTTGATATACAAGTTCAAATAGTATGAAGAAGTAATGCTGCGCGGTATAGAATGGGGATGGGTGAGGTAAAAGTACGGTACCTAAGATAATGAGGTAGCTAAAATTGGTCAGCATTTATAAAACATCTGTGAATCCAGACTATGAGTAGGTGACAATGAAAAAAAAGGCATAAATCCAAGGTGAATAAATATAAGGTGTCAATACACTATTATGAAAAAACATAACAAATACAATGAAATACATACAAATCCAAAGTGAATCAAACAAAGTGCTGAGTGCAACTATGATAAAGCATGCAATGCTAACATAAGTCCTCGAAATGCATGAATGCAAAATTGCACAAGTGTTTCCAAAAAACATAAATAAATTAGAACATAAATAAGTGTTCATGCGTGGACAGCAAAGCAACTGCTGGTTCAAGTGGTATAAACGAAAAGTGCTGGTGCTTGTGCCAGATTGCCAATGTAAAAGGTGCCGAGAGAAAAGGAAGGATTCCCGTTGATGAGGGTGTCCCGTTACCTTACTGCTGTAATGTAACAGCATGTATAAAGAACTCTGTGCAGATGTAGCAACAGGGTTCCGGCAGCTTCCAAGTGTGGCGTAGCCTAATGCTATTCAGTCTCCATCTGTGGACAGAGTCCCCCTAGGGAGTCCCGTCTGATAACAGTGACCCTCGCACGGGGAGATAAATGCGCCAATAGTGTAGTATGGTTTTAAAAGTTTAATGGCAATAAAAGCATACATAAGGTACTCACATGAAAAGCATGTAAACCGGCATATAAAAAACGAGCAGCGAACTCGCACACGTCACCTCCGGTACCTCTGGTAAACTCGACGCGTATTCGTCATGGTCACGTGACTTCCTCAGGAGTAACTACAGGTAACAGAGATGTCTAATATACTGGTGTTAATTGATGTAGATTGTTGCCATTTTCGTGTGGCAACGGGCGCCAGAAGTGGGGCGGTAACCGTCGTCCGAGCGCCGGAAGTGGGGCAGCGGCCATATTCTTGTGAGTTATTGTTTAGACTGGGCGCTGGAAGTGGGGCAGCGACCATCTTCCGGGCGCCAGCCATTTTCTTGTAGTTAATTATCATTAACTAAAGCAGACGCCGGAAATGGGGCAGCGGCCATATTCTTGTGGGTTATCGTTCAGACTGAGCGCTCAACTTCCGGCACTCAGTCTAAACAATAAACACACAAGAATATGGCTGCTGCCCCATTTCCGGCCTCTGCTTTAGTTAATGACGACAATTACCTACAAGAAAATGGCTTCCGCCCCACTTCTGGCGCCCGGAAGATGGCCGCTGCCCCACTTCCGGCGCTCGGATGGTTACCGCCCCACTTCCGGCGCCCGTTGCCACACGAAAATAGCAACAATCTACATCAATTAACACCAGTATATTAGACATCTCTAAGTTACCTCTAGGTAATCCTTAGGAAGTCACGTGACCATGACGAATACGTGTCGAGTTTACCGGAGGTGACGTGTGCGAGTTCGCTGCTCGTTTTTTATATGCCGGTTTACATGCTTTTCATGTGAGTATCTTATGTATGCTTTTATTGCCATTAAACTTTTAAAACCATACTACACTATTGGCACATTTATCTCCCCGTGCGAGGGTCACTTATCAGACGGGACTCCCTAGGGGGACTCTGTCCACAGATGGAGACTGAATAGCATTAGGCTACGCCACACTTGAAAGCTGCCGGAACCCTGTTGCTACATCTGCACAGAGTTCTTTATACATGCTGTTACATTACAGCAGTAAGGTAACGGGACACCCTCATCAACGGGAATCCTTCCTTTTCTCTTGGCACCTTTTACATTGGAAATCTGGCACCAGCACTTTGTTTATACCACTTGAACCAGCAGTTGCTTTGCTGTCCACACATGAACACTTATTTATGTTCTAATTTACTTATGTTTTTTGTAAACACTTGTGCAATTTTTCATTCATGCATTTCAAGGACTAATAAAGCATGCAATGCTAACATCATAGTTGCACTCAGCCCTTTATATTTGATTCACTTTGGATTTGTATGTATTTTATTGTATTTGTTAACTCAAGGTTTTTTCATAGTGTATTATCACAGTTAGGCTCCATGTACACTGGACGCTAAAAAAAAAAGCTATAAAAATGGCAGTAGCTTTGCAGGGAGTCTCAACTTTTTTTAGCGTTTTTGCAATAGCGTTTTTCAGTGTTGCTTTCTTTAGCTTTTTTTTTTCAATGGATAAAAAAACGCTCACAAACTGCTGTGTGAGCATTTATTAGCGTTTTGCGTTTGAGCATTTTTCCGGCCGAAAAATAGGATTTTTTACTCACCGTAAAATCCTTTTCTGAGTCCATGGACCGACACAGCTTCTCTATTGACAAAGTGGGTATTATCCGTTAATTAGGAGTGACTAGGCAGAAAAACTTGTAAAAAGTGTTGCATCACACCTTCTACAGTCCCGCCCAGGGGGCGGACCCCCCGGGTATATCCTCTCAGTCTGCATATCGCAGATCAGTTCATCAAAAAGCAGTACAAACTTAAAAGGAGGGGTGGGTGCTTTGTCGGTCCATGGACTCAGAGAAAAGGATTTTACGGTGAGTAAAAAATCCTATTTACTCTTTCGTCCATGGACCGACACAGCTTCTCTATTGACAAAGTGGGACGTCCCAAAGCAGTGTCAGAGAAAAAACAACGAGGGGTGGTAACAGCATAAAATAAACTTCACCCCAAACACAAAACAGCACTCCTCCAATGGAAGAGCTGCAACTCTAAACAGCCGCTTGTAAAACCTTGCGGCCGAAAAGAGGAATCCGAAGATGCACCTACATCAACTCTGTAGAATTTTGGGAAAGTGTGAGCGGACGACCAAGTCGCCGCTTTACATAATTGGGAAACAGACACTTGATGTCAGAAAGCCCAAGAGGCACCTCTTGCCCTGGTCGAATGCGCCGTAACCGGAAAGGGGGGCACTTGACCCTTTAAGGCGTAACCCTGGATTACTCTGTCGGATCCACCTAGAGATGGTGGCCGACGAGACTGCTTGGCCCTTCTTGGGACCAGCCACCGAAACAAATAGTGAATCTGATTTCCTGGAACAGGGAAGTAGCAGATAGGTATACTCTCAAAGCTCGGACAACGTCCAAGGAATGCAACGCCGACTCCTTAGGATTCGACGGCTGAGGACACAAGGATGGAAGTGTCTTCATTGAGATGAAAAGCCGAAATGACCTTTGAAAGGAAGGCTGCGGCCGCAGCACCACCTTATCCTTGTGGAAAACCAAATAGGGAGCCTTGCAGGACAAGGCGGCCAGCTCAGAGACTCGTCTGACGCAAGAGCCACCAAAAAGACCACTTTCTGAGAAAGTGTCAACAGGGGAATATCTCTAATATTCTCAAACGGTGCCTTCTGAAGCACCGAGAGGACCAGGTTCAAGTCCCACGGAGGTAACGGGGGGCGGTCCGGAGGGGCCACATGTCAAACCCCCTGCACAAATGTACTCACGAGAGTGAGTTGCCAGGGGTCGCTGAAAAAAGCCAGCCAGGGCAGATATCTGTCCCTTAATCGTACTTAGGGCAAGCCCCTTGGTCCACCCCATGCTGTAAAAACAGCAGGATTCTGGAAACCAAATAGGTACGCGGATGCCATCTCATTTCCTCACACATGGAGATGTAGGCCTTCCAAGTGCGGTGATAAACCTTCCTAGAGGACAGTTTGAGCACTTCTCATTGTAGAGATTACAGAGTCTGACAGGCCCCGGTCTCTCAGTACCTGGTTCTCAACAGCCATGCCGTTAAAGCCAGTGACCGTAAAGCAGGATGGAGTATGGGACCTTGCGATAGCAGGTCCTTCCGTAGTGGTAGGCGCCAGGGGACGTCTGCTACCAGACGTACTAGATCGGCGTACCAAGGACGCTGAGGCCAATCTGGAGCGATTAGAAATCATTGGAATTCCCTCTGCCTCCACTCTGCGGAGCAGAAGAGTTAGAAGCCTTAAGGGAGAGAAGGCATAGATTAGCCGATACTGACCCCACGATGCCACAAACACGTCCATTGCGTCTGCCCATGGGTCTCTTGACCGGGCCACAAACCTCAATACCTTCCGATTGAGTTGGGAAGCCAGAAGATCTACGTCTGGTGTGCCCCATCTTTGGCAGAGGAGTTGGAACACCTCCGGGTGTAAGGACCCTTCTCCCTGGTCCAGCATCTGGCGGCTCAGGTAGTCCGCCTGCCAGTTTTCCACACCCGGAATGTACCCGGCCGACAGTGCCAGTACGCTCCTCTCTGCCCACTTCAGGATGCAAGCGACCTCCGACGCTGCAGCTGAGCTTCTTGTTCCTCCTTGATGATGGACATATGCCACTGCTGTGGCGTTGTCTGACTGGATCCTGACTGGACGCCCTTGCAGCCTCTGAGACCATTTGAAGAGGCACAGCCTGATCGCCCGGATTTCCAGGACATTGATCGGCAGGAGGGCTTCCTCTGGGGTCCAGCGACCTTGCGCCGACTGAAAACCCCAGACTCCCCCCCCCAACCTGTAAGGCTGGCGTCCGTCGTGATCACTATCCAGTAAACCGGAAGAAATTACTTCCCGGCCATTAGAGCCGGTGCTGTCAGCCACCATACCAGGGATCTCCTGACTAGGTGGCTCACTCGGATTCGATAACCCAGAGATGAAGGGCATCTGTTCCATCTGGACAGAACTTCCTTCTGTAACACTCGAGTGTGGTATTGAGCATATGGGACCGCCTCAAAGGAGGCTACCATGAGGCCCAACACTCGCATGCCAAAACGGAGTGACGTACAATTCCTGGAAGTCAGCTGCCGTACTGCAGCCCGGAGGGTCTGCAACTTCTCCACAGGGAGGAATACCTTTGCCTCTGAGGAATCCAGAATCAACCCCAGGTACACTAGGCGTTGAGTGGGCACCAATACTGACTTTTGCGTGTTTAGTATCCGACAGGTAATAGACACGCTTACCTCTAATTCTGAGCTTGAAGGGGCCTTCAGTAGAAGGTCGTCCAAGTAGCCCATGATAGCGATACCCCGCTGTCTTAGAAGTGCCAAAATCGGAGCAAGCACCTTGGTGAACGTCCTGGGTGCTGAGGCAAGGCCAAACGGGAGGGCCACAAACTGGTAGTGGTCCTTCCCGATAGCAAATCGCAGAAACCTCTGGTGTCTAGAGTATATGGGGACATGCAGGTATGCATCCTTGATGTCCGAGGAGGCCAGAAAGTCCCCCGGATGGAGAGCTGTGACTACAGATCGAACCGACTCCATCCGAAATCTTTGTACTTTCACAAAGCAATTGAGGGCTCTGAGATCCAAGATTGGATGAACCCCCTCTTTCGGCACAATGAACAGATTTGAGTAAAAACCCCGTTCCAGTACTGGAATACCGTATATACTCGAGTATAAGCCGACTCGAGTATAAGCTGAGGTACCTACTTTTACCAAAAAACTGGGAAAATTTATTGACTCGAGTATAAGCCGAGGGGGGGGGGGGGGGGGGGAGATGTGCCCATTGCCCACTCACTCTGCCACCTCACTGCCCATTGTCACCTCACTGTGCCCATTGTCGTCTCACTGTGCCCCCTTACTGTGCCCATTGCCATCTCACTGCCCCCCCACTGTGCCCCCTTACTGTGTCGATTCCGCCTCCCTGTGCCCGAGTCAGTACCTCAAAATCTTGTAATTCCGCGGCGGCGTCCATTGTTCAAATCTCGCGCCGTTCTCCCTGTCCCTTCCGTGATAGGCGTTTCCAGCAAACACTGTTGAGTGTTTGCGCCTATCACGGAGGTCCTCATTCGCCGACTCCGTTTCCCAGCAGGCACTGTGTTCAGTGCTCGGCCAATCACGGACGTCGGACAAGAGGACCTCCGTGATAGGCGCAAACACTCAGTGTTTTCTGGAAACGCCTATCGCCGAAGGGACAAGGAGAACGGCGCGAGATTTGAACAATAGACGCCGGCTGC
The DNA here is from genome assembly GCA_029206835.1 of Rana muscosa. NCBI lineage: Eukaryota > Metazoa > Chordata > Amphibia > Anura > Ranidae > Rana > Rana muscosa. Next base: position 183,982,049 of record CM055125.1, read on the forward strand.
AGAATTTCACGATTTTGAGGTACTGACTCGAGTATAAGCCGAGGGGTATACTTTCAGCCCTAAAAAAACTCGGCTTATACTCGAGTATACACGGTAACTGCCCCTGCGGGACCAGGGACGCTTTTGTCCTTGGGCAGGCGCTTTATCGGCCTGGGGTCTTTTCCCTGTCGCCCTAGGGGGACAAAAAAAACACTTGTGTGCAGTAAAGGAGGGCCCTTGCCCTTGGCGTGGCCCCTTACCCTTGCTAATTTGGGGAAGCAAAGTGCTTTTACTTCCTGTGGCATCATTGATGATGTCATCCAGAGAAGCCCCAAAAAGTCTGTCACCCTTAAAAGGCAGATCCAACAGGGCTTTCTTGGAAGTCTGGTCCGCAGACCAGCCTTTTAGCCAGATCAGGCGGCGTATTGCTACTGCATAAACCAAAGTTTTAGACAGCAGGGGAATAGTATTCATGTCTGACTCGCAGACAAACCTAAGGCCCTGGACCAAGAGGTCGGCCAATGTTATCTCATCAGGAGGAGCATCTCGCTCCTTAACCCCTGGAGTAGCAATCTTGCCCATTCAGTAAGTGTCTGAGACACTAGGGCCCCCGCCAATGCCGGGCGTACTGCCGAGCCTACCACTGAGTATAGGTAGCAAGCGAGTGCTTCAGCCTTATCCACAGGGTCCTAGAAAACAGGAGCCCCTTCTACAGGAATTGTGGTGGTTCTATTAAGTCTGGACACCGAATGTCCACTATAGGGGGAGAGGTCCATCTCTTCAGAAAACTCTCCTCAAAGGGGTACCGTACCGCAAACCTCTTTGGGGCTGTAAATATACAAGGAATGGGAGAACCCACTGAGGGTAAGAGTTTATCAAAAGACACACAAGGGAACACCTTAGCAGTGCGGGCAGGTCTATGAAACCCAAGTGGACCGGAGTCTCTGCTGCTTCTGCAGTATTTTCCAACTTTAGCGTATCCCGCACTGCAGTAATAAGGTCAGATACCAAGCCGTCTCGCGTACTGACCTGGACTTTGAGTCATCCTCACTGTCCGGTCACGGTCTGCAGTCTCTGATGCATCAGAATCTGGGCCCGAGCCGTAGCTGGACCTGGTTCTGCATCAGAATTATCCCCAGAAGCTTGCAGGGGACGGGGTGTTTACTACCCCCTGTATTCCCGTGTGATGCTTCCACCCTGGCAGCAAACGCCTCTAGGATTGCCGTCATAGCGTTCATAGACACCTCAGGGGCACCAGCTGCTAAGTCTGGTGTTTCAGGGGAGAAGACATCTGGCTCAGATGCCATGCTGACCACACGCTGACACCCACAGGGCTCCAGGCAAGATATCACTAGGCCACCCTCCTGCGCTGCCGAGATGCTGGGTTACCCAGAGGACTCACCACCCTGGACCGGTACTGCTATGCTGCCATGTGCTGCGCCTGTGATGCTGTCCCATTGCTGATGTGTCAGTCTGCTTCTTTTATCAGCACTTCCTGTGTGAATTTTTTGCGCCAGTGTAATGCACCCTAGAGGCCGGAGGCTCTCGCAAAATGGCTGCCAAAAACGTCTGTATGGAAGATAATGTGGGCTCTAAGAAAATGGGCGCGGAGCCGAAGATAGAGTTCAAGCAGCCGTAGCCCACAAAAAGATGGCCGCCGAATGGCAATATATACATACAGGGTGGACAAACATGGCCGCCGATCAGCTGATAGGGGCCAGTGGGTGTGGCCGAACCACAGGAAGATGGCCGCCGGGCAGTCACAAGAGGCCAAACTCGGCATGGACCACCCCAAAATGGCCGCCGACAGCATGGAGGAGGAAGCGCACACACACACACGTAAGCAGAAATTACATTTCTTTTAAATGTTAGTTACAGCCAGCCCCGCTCCAGTGGAACCCCTTAGGTGACCCCCAGCAACCTTTAGCTAGAAGCCCAGGGAGGAGGGAAAGGCAGGGAGAGAGGGAAGAAAGGGGCCACAACCACTTACTTGATCTCTCCAGGAATGTCCAGCTAAATCACCCAGCCGAGGCAGGGGAGTTTTACTTACCTATCCTGCATGTATTATGCTGAAGACATTCCAAACAGATCTTTGTCCGCGCACGGAAGGTGACTGTTGGCCAGGCATGCTGTGATTGGACCCAAAAAGGGACGATCATATGTATGCCCTGGAGCGTGACGCTCACCGGCCAGGCTGCTGCGACTCGGCCGTAAGGTCAGCCGAAGCTGAGCGGTCCGATGCAGGCCCTGGAGCGTAGGCTCACTGGCCACACGTGGAGCGACGGGCATGTCATGGAAAACCCAGCGCGTAGCTAGGGTCGGCACATGCTCGATGGCCGAAACTGGGGAGACTACAAGGATCGAGGATCCAGCCTGTCACCCAGTCGGCAGTTGATCGAAGATCGCAGGAAACAACAAATGTAGCAAAAAAAAAAATTATATATATATATATATATATATATATATATATATATATATATATATATAATTTTTTTTTTCCCCGGACCAATGGGCCCGAAGGGAGCCATGTCCTACTCCTTGCTAGACAGAAAAAAACTGATCTGCGATATGCAGACAGAGGATATACCCGGGGGGTCCACCCCCTGGGCGGGATTGTAGAAGGTGTGATGCAACACTTTTTACAAGTTTTTCTGCCTAGTCACTCCTAATTAAACGGATAATACCCACTTTGTCAATGGACGAAAGAGTAAACGGCACTTTGAACGCAAATTTCTTGCGTTCAGAAAAAAGCCCATTAACTCCACTGCTCATTAACGCTAAAAAAACGACCATGTGTGCATGAGCACATAGGCTAACAGAGTGCAATTAATGGGCTTTTTAAAAAAAAAAAAAACACCAAAACGCCAATAAACTGCAGTTTATCAGCTTCAGTGTACATGGAGCCTAACACTCAGCACCTTATATTTATTCACCTTGGATTTATGCCTTTTTTTCATTGTCACCTACTCAGTCTGGATTCACAGATGTTTTATAAATGTTGACCAATTTTAGCTACCTCATTATCTATTAGGTACTTTTACCTCACCCATTCTATACAGCGCAGCATTACTTCTTCATGCTATTCACTTTGGGTTTTGATTTACCTTCAGTGCTGCAGCAGTACCCCCTTTCCCTTACTTTGGTAGCGCGGTAATACCTTTTCTTCATAAGTTCAAATAGTGCCGCACAATCTGGTGTTACGACATTGGATTAACCCATGCAGGCTGCTGCAAGGACCACACCATAGCACGGGGTGGTATCATTTTATATTAAAAGGCAATGATTTAATCTGACTTTACGGGTACAAATGGGATTCCGCTTCACATTAAATATAGGGGTTCCTTAAGAAGAGGTTTTTGTTATCTTCCTAAGTGGAAGTAAAACCTTTCCTCCGCTGATCTGTGTAAAATCAGTCAAGTACCTTACCAAAAAGTGCATGGCGAGATGGAGGAGGGGCAGGCTGCACAATGCCAATGCTCTTGTGGACAAAGCAACAAGCTTTTCAACAATAGAAAGAACATTGTGTGAAATCTTCAACATAACAGCAGTCTGGGGAAGTAAAAAAGAAAAAAAAAAAAAAATTTTGCAGATTCTGCTAATACTGCTTCAATATCCTGTAGGACTAGCATATCGGGGTCTGATTCCAGTTGAGAAATGGGAGGAAAAGAGGTGGGGTGTTACAGCCCTGTGGAGATGACTGGAACAAGACTGCCATCTGATGGAAAAATTTGTACGATGAGCTATCTGCCGATTTTCGGACCATTAGTACAGTGCTTTGACAGCCGATTTTGCTTTTTCATCAAACAAAAGCTGGATGTGTAGACTATAAAATTTGTCAGATGTGAACTCAACGCCCGATTTTCATTTCATTAGTGCGGTTTTCGTACGGGAAAAAAAAAAATCGTAAGAGCAAGAATACGCATGCTCAGAAACAAAAGAATACATAAAAACAACTATTCAACACCATACATCACTTCTGACGTTGTATTCTGTCACACAAAAATTTTCGTATCGTGAGTAACCTCTTCGCTTTCGACATGAGACTAGTGTGCCACAAAAAAATGGACGTTCTGTCGTCCGAAAAGCTAAGCGTGTACAAGGCTTAATTTGCTTGCCTGAAAGATCTAAAATCAGATGCAGACATCGGTGGTAAGCCTCGTACACACAATTGGATTTTCCGATGGGAATTGTGTGATGGCAGGCTTTTGTCAGAAAATCCGACCGTTTGTATGCACCATCGGACAATTATTGCAGGATTTTCCAACAACAAAATGTTGGATAGCATGCTTTCAAATTTCCCAACAAATGTGTGCCGTCGGATTATCCGATCTTGTGTACAGAAGTCCTTCGGAAAAAAATCCAAAGTACAAACACGCATTGCTCAGAAGCAATGCTAACCATAAGACAACATTAGCAGAAGATGCCCAAAGGGTGAGCTGAAAAACCACATAGTTTGTTGGTACGACAATTCTTTGCCGTTTATATGCAAATCCAAGTTCACAGCCAACACCCTTCGGACAAAAGTCCTATGATTTGTCAGTGGAAAATCCGATCGTGTGTATGAGGCTTTAGAATACAGTTCAGTACAAGGGATTTATCATCACTCTGAGGTTGAGGTAATGCCCTGGGAAGTACTCACACAGTAGTGTGGCAATTAGGGTGTGTCCAAAGGAGTACATGGCAAACCAGGTGTAGACCGTCCGGTTAACAAATCCATGTGAAATAAATAAGAGGCAGGGGTAGGCAACTTTAAAGACAGTGGCAGCAAACAATTCCCCCCCTGCTTAAAGAGGTGGAGATCTACCTGAACAACATGGGAAAAGTCAAAACATCACCACGCACAGGGTTGCCTCACACCCGATTTAAACCTTTAATTGCCATACTACCATGTCACAATCTTATGCATTGCACTGCAACCGTGGGTTTAAAACAGGTGGTGAGGAGGTAACATCACCTCCTCACCCCTTTTGCCGAGTTGTGGTTTTAGCACCCCCAATCCCTAACCCCCTTTAGCTAAGGTAGCAGCCAAAAGGTGCACACATGCTGCAGCAGGCATTAAATCCCGTTGCATTTGGCAGCTCGCAACCACATGCTTCTTCGGTGTCCAAGGGGTTACAGCAACACAAAGATGCCCGCTTTAATTCGTTTGTTGTACTGCGCAAGGTTGCAGAGCATTTCTACAGTGGCCTCATTCACTTGAATGGGTCATATTTGGCAGGTGCGACACCCACCAGCCATGACAGGGCATAACTTGCTGCAGCACATGTACACCCCTTGTCAGTGCAGCTAAAGGGGGTGCAATTGGGAGAGGGGTGGTAAAAGCACATCTTAACTAAGGGCTGTTACCACCCCCCCCCCAAACTACAAATGTTAATGAACCCTTACCGTTCTGAGCCCCCTAGAAGGCTGCTTTCACGAAGATGTGCTGCAGTTTACCTGCAGCGCATCTGTGACTTTCCTGGGTTAGCTGTGCTTTGCCATATACTTCTATTATGTCCTGCAGGTGTGGTATACTTTCTGAAAGTGCACCAAAACTCCTGCATTTAGAAAGTGCAAATATGCAGGATAAAACTGAAGGGTATGGCCAAGTGCAAGAAAGCTGCAGGTACACTGCACCTAAGGTGCAGGTAAACCATACCACATCAGTGTGAAAGCAGCCCTATACCATTATGCCCAGTGTATTGCTTCAATATGACCTGAACATCCCTTTCCTGCTGCTGGCACAACGTTGGAGACCGCTAGCCAGCATAAGGGGTGGAGTGCAGTTGGTGTTACTCCGCACGGGACAGGAGCCAGCACTACAAAAGGAGGCTTATGCGGCTCTTGTTCCCTACTACAACTCCAACTTTACAAGTAGTCCCTTTGCATTGCACTCTGATGCTCTGGGATGGCAGGTTAGCAAGCCCAGACCGTGATCAACCAGTCACCTGGCCGCGATCTACAGGTTGCTGACCTCCGCAATAGGAATTCAAGGTGAAAGTAGCAATAAAAATTGCAACCAGTGGTGTGATACAACACCTGGTTATCCATCTGAGACTAAGCTCAGTGGTGTAAAATTTAGCACCAAGTTTGAAAAATTTGCACGGTGTAGTAAATAGATTCCAAACATAGTCCCCTTTTATACAACTGTCAGAGACACAGATGCATACTGATGCTCTCCAGGTGAGCCAGCACTAAGCGATGTGGTCTGTAAGGTCCGAGGTGCAAGCCCAGTCATAACTGAAGTAAATTATCGAGGTGGCTGCACCCACAAGATCCAAACTATGATCCAGACATTTTGCATAATATACTGTCAGATACAGTCTTGCCTGTCATACATAACATTGGACTGTGCCATATATAAAGTCCAGCCTTCACTCATGACAGGCATACCCCCAAAGGGGTATTCAGGGACTTTGTTCTATAGAAATGGACAAAAGCCCTGGGCCTGTATAGCACCCTGTGGCTGACACGGCTTGCACCAAGTGCCAAAGTGAGCACCCATAGCAAACATTACAGGCCCTACCCACAGTGTGGGGTCCAGGTACAGCACCCAAGGTTGCATAGTTTCAGATACTCTTCTAATGCCTACAGAGACGCAGTGTAAGGTGTTGATTGAAGGTTTAACACAAAAAAAAAAAACTGATCAGTCACCAAGAACATGGGCTTCAGCAGCTATACCAGTAAACCTAGCAACTAAGCCACCCAGTAGATTCTCTCCGACAGCATATCCACCCCGTATGAAGCATCCAGAGTAGGTCTGAGCAATCGAACAAAATCAGCATACCACACACTTTCACCGATCCGTGATTATGAAAACTACAAGAATGCCCGCCATCTCAATTCTGTAAAGAATTTGAGAAAGGGGACGAAGTGAAGGACATGATTCCACAGGGCCACCATTGAATTCACTGCCTGCACCATTGGATCACATGACTTGAAGTGCAACCAGTCCAGCATTCTGAAGTTAGAAGATTCACATCTGGAAACCTTTCTAGGAGGTAAGGACCACTATATCTCTGTTGCAGAACGTATTGGTTTAGAAAACTTGCTTGCCAGTATCACACCAAAGAATGTACAGTGGAGAGTGCTGGAAAGTGTTCTGCCTATGTCATAAGGCACTCAACACTGTTGCCGCTATACATCACTGCCCTGGCATTGTCCTACTAAATCCAGCCAGACTGACCCATCAAAAAGGTCAGTCCAGTGCAGGAGGGACAGATGGATTACAGAGGACTCCAACATTAGCTGGCATTTGTCATGAGTACCTTCTAAAAATGAGAAAAAAAAAAAGACTTGAGCTCAGCACCAGGAACAAAATGCTACCAAGACAGTATATCCTGACAAGAAAACAAAGCAAGGGTGTTGCAGCGCAAAGAGCATGCTGGTAGAAGAGAACAGAGTGGCTGAGATAAACTGTGTGCTGCTTCTCCTTCACGGCCTAAACATAAGATGGGTGTGGAGACCGGTAAACATAAAACTGCTGCAGGGACAGGTGCAAAAATCTCAGGCCTAGATGGACAGGAATAAAGACAAATGTAGATGGGTAAAAACATCCACGCTAGGTTTAAAATATATCAAGCAGCAGCTGAACACTATAACCTGAATACTAGGCACAAGATCAAAATGGATAAAGAGAAGTGCAGCGCTTGTATCATAAACATGTATCAATATTCCTGTATCTATAAGGTGCAAAGAAATACAACTACATGAAATTAAATATGCATATAACAAATGTGTAGACAAACCATGTGCCATGTAATAAGATGCAGCAATAAAGTGCAATAATAAAAAGTCACATAAGTGATAAAAAGTCCATATAAGGGACTAAAGATCCTTGTGGAAATAAAAGTGACTTGGTACAAATGCTTGACCTCATGAGAACCGTCACCCCAGTGAGATGAAAGGCTTACCGAAACTCCAGCGACCCCCCCCTTACTCAGGGAGGTCACAAAGCACTAAATGGATCAAAGATCACCAACCATGGATATCCGGATCTCCTGGGTGTCTCAGATCTCCCGGGCGTCTGTCAGGCCTCTGTATCCCGTGCGGTGTTCAAAGCATGACTTTATTATTGGATCTTATTACATGGCACATGGTTTGTCTACACATTAATTGTTATATGCATATGTAGTTTTCGTTTTTTTCACCTTAATGCATCCCAAGTCCCTAATCTTCCTCTTCGTCTGCGGCAGGTCTCCTTCCTTCGTCCTACTCGCGGTGTCTTCTGGTGAATGGGGCATGCTGCCTTCTGGGAACTGTGTGTATCCCAGAGAGCAGCCGGCCAATTCACAAAACACTGCGCGGCTCACGCATGCGCAGTAGGAAACGGGCAGTGAAGCTGCATGGCTTCACTGCCCGTTTCCCTGAGGATGGCGGCGCCGGGCGCTGCCAGCGCAGAGGGATTGGCCTCGGGGGGCTGACACCGCAGGTGAGTAGGACAGGTAAGACTTAAAGTAGAGCTCCACCCTAAAATTTTAACTTCTGCTAATCGGAACCCTCCCCCCCCCTCAGGTGTCACAATGGACACCTTTCAGGGGGGAGGGGGGTGAAGATACCTGTCTAAGACAGGTATTTTCACCCACATCCAGGAGTCCTCTCTCCGGGAAATCTGCGGGAGACACGTCACTTCCCCCAGACTTCCTGTAGTGTTCTGGGAGACACTCGGCTCCCAGACCACAGGACGACGAATCAGAACGGCGCAGCGCGACTCGCACATGCGCCGTAGGGAACCGGGCAGTCTAGCCGCAAGGCTTCACTTCCTGGTTCCCTCAGCGAGGATGGCGGAGGGGGCAGCAGAGTGATGAGCGATCGCTCGTCCTCTGCTGCAGACGTCGCTGGACTCCAGGACGGGTAAGTGTCCAAATATTAAGTCAGCAGCTGCTGTAGTTGCTGGCTTTTAATATTTTTTTTTTTTTTTCGGCAGAGCTCCGCTTCAAGGTAAAAAAAAATTACGGGTGGAATCCCGCTTTAACACAATATAATTCAACCTTGAGATGCAAACTGCCAGCCCCAATCCCCTTTAGGCCATGTTCACACTGGTACGGCACGACAGTGTATCCGACTTTGCCCTGCAACTTGAAATCCAGCATCCATCCGACTTCAATAAAAACAGGAATCCGACAATACCAGGCACTTTGTGTCTGGTATGCATCTTTGGGGGAAAATCCACACCAAAAACAGCATGAGGGTGTGTGCCCCCCCCCCCCCCCCCCGGCTGTTGGGGTCTGCAGGCGTGGGGCTTATCAGAATCTGGATGCCCCATTCACCAAAAAAAAAAAAAAAAAGTGCAACTAAAAACAGTACACAGGTTTTTGACAAAGTAATTAAATCAGCTCCGGCCTTTCTTCCGATTTCTTCTCCCTCCTTGACACCCTCTCCCCGCTCCAATGCTAGGTCTGCTGTGTGCCATTAGTTATATAGGCATGGGACAGGGCCACCGGGTGACTTCATTCGGAGGCCCCGCTCCTGGTGAAGTCACCGCCCGGGGCCCCCATGCCTATATAAGTAATGGCATACCGGACCTAGCATTAGAGTGGTAGAGAGTGTCGAGAGACAAATCAGAGGAACAACGACGACCACCCGCAGGAGGGGACAACCACCACCCGCAGGAGGGGACAACCACCAAGTGGACAGGATCTCCTTCTGCAGTGCCCGTGTGTGTGATTGGGCATATGGAACGGCCTCGAAAGAGGCCACCATGAGTCCCAGGACTCTCATGCAAAAACGGATTGACGACCAATTTCGGGACGTCAGGACCCGCACTGCAGACTGAAGTGTCAATAACTTCTCTGGGGGTAGGAATACCTTTGCATCTAAGGAGTCCAGGACCAGACCTAGATACTCCAAACGCTGAGTCGGGACCAGGACCGACTTCCGCTGTCTCAGCAAAGCTAGTACCGGAGCAAGCACCTTGGTGAAAACCTGTGGTGCCGAGGCTAGGCCAAAAAGTAAGAGCCACAAACTGATAGTGGACTTCGATCGCAGAAACTTCTGGTGACTTGCGCAGATCGGAACATGCAAGTAGGCGTCCTTGATGTCCAAGGATGCCAGAAAATCCCCTTGATGGGGTGTAGCGATCACCGTGCGAATGGATTCCATATGGAATTTTTGCACCTTCACAAAAGGCATTAAAGGCCTTGAGGTCCAGGATTGGCCGAACCCCATCCTTTTTCGGGACAAACAGATTTGAGTAGAACCCCTGAAACTTCTCCTGTGACGGTACAATTACTCCGCACCTGAGCAAATCCTGTACAGCCCCCAAGAGGGCCGCCCGACGGGCAGGAAGGAGAGGGAGATTTGAGGGAAAGAATCTGTCTGGGGGCCAGGAACGGAACTCTATCCTGTATCCTGAGGTGACCACCTAGCACACCCACCAGTCAGAGATCCAGGAGGTCCACCGATCCGTGAACCTGCAAAGTCGTCCCCCCACCCCAGAGGCAAGACTTCACGCGGAGGCGAACTTGGGAACCGGCTTGTTCAGCTTACGCACCCAAGAACACTTCTGTCCACCAGCCACACTGTTGTCAGTCTGGGAGGGCTTACCCGTGGACTGACGAAAAAAAAAACGTTGCTGGAAAGGAGGGGCCCGGCTTACGGCGGGGCTCCTTTCCTTTGATAGTCTGAGGAAGGAGAGTGCTTTTACCTCCTGTGACATCCTTAATAATGTCATCCAGAGCAGCACCAAAAAGCCTACCACCCTTAAAGGGCAGATTAGTCAGGAGCTTCTTAGAGGCTAGGTCAGCAGACCAGCATTTCAACCAGATAAGACAACGTAAAACCACCGCAGAGAGAGGCTCTGGATATTAAAGGGACCGCGTCCAAAGTGGCGTCGCACACATATACCAGGCCCTGCACCAGTTGGTGGACCAGCGCAATAGTGTCTGGAGGAAGATCATGCTCCTGCAGAGTCTGGTGCAAAATCTTTGCCCATTCCGTGAGGTCTGAGACACAAGGGTCGCCGCTGACAGGGCATAAGGCGGATTCCCAACAAGGCAAACATGGCTCTGCTCACCACTTCTGACCTGTCAGTGGGGTCCTTAAATGCAGGAGTCCCCTCTATCGGGAGAGTGGTGGCCTTGTTCAAACGGGCGACTGGGGGGGGGGGGGGTCGACCACTGGGGGAGAGGCCCACTTTTTAAGCAGGGCCTCTTCAAAGGGGTAACCGATAGACAAACGCCGCGGGACCATGAAAGTCTTCTGCTGCTTTTCCCAAACCTGATCAATGAACCGGTCAAAAAAAGGTGTATATGGAAAAAGCTTTTTAGAAGGCTTGGCCTTAAAGGAACCAAAAGGAGACAGCCTCCGCCAGAGGTTCCGCAGCATCCAGCTTGAGAGTGTCCCACACAGCATCAATGAGTTCACTGACAAGCGCTTTGTCATTTACTGACTCAGAACTGGAATCTTCCTCAAAAGGAATGTCCTGTTCAAAAGCATCAAAATATTCAGAGCTAGGGTCCTGAGCAGCAGCAGCAGCTAGGCCCATATCTGAATCAGAGCACTCCCCTTGTGGAGACAATGTGGGGAGAGGGCGCTTTTTTGCTCCCTTGCGCTCGCACACCGCTTCCATCATGGTAAAATTATTCCAGGACTGCCGACAACTGGTCCATAGGGACCGCAGTTGCTGGAGCACTGCCTGTTGCCTCTGACATGCATGGGAAAGCTGGTGAAAGACTCCATAATTGCCCCTCTCAGACTTCTCAGAAATAAAGTCCACCCACTGGCTGCGCTGACTGGGGGGGGGGGGGGAGATACCCAGGGGACTCCCCAACCCGGAGCAGGACCGCTCGGTTCCGCTGCCTGACCTGCCGGGCTGCGTGTTCAGGTAAGGATCCGGTATGGATTGGGGGGGGGGGGGGGGGGGTTCCTTTTAAAATCCATACCAGACCAAAGGGCCTGGTATGGTCTCGGAGGGGGAACCACATGCCTTTTTTTTATTTGGGGTGGAGTTCCCCTTCAAGACCCTCAGAGCACAAGTCACATGCCAGAGTTGGATCAGTTTAAGCGGAGTTCCACCCAGAAATTGAACTTCTGCTGTCCCGATCCCCCCCGGTGTCACATTTGGCACCTTTTAGGGGGAGAGCAGATAGATACCTGACTAATACAGGTATTTGCTCCCACTTCCCACAAAAGATCACAGCAGTATCCGCAGCAATCTACGCCATGTCCCCCCCCCCGCTATCTTCTGGGACACACACAGGTCCCAGAAGACAGCAGGGACCACTCAACACAGCGTAACTTGCGCATGTGCAGTAGGGAACCAGGCTGTGAAGCCGCAAAGCTTCACTGATTCACTTACTTAGGATTCCGAAGCCAAGGGACGGGTTGGCTTCGGGTGAGGACACCTCGGGCGCCCTGGACAGGCAAGTGTCCTTATTTTTAAAGTCAGTAGCTGCTGACTTAATGTTTATTTTTTTAAGCGGAACTCAACTTTAAGACAATGATCCAACTTCAATGATATTCAATGGGCTGAAGTAGGATCAAAGTCAGGCCAAAGTAGTGCAGGAACCTTTCAAAGCCGGACCGACTTGTCAGACCAGTTAAGACGGGTCTCATAGGAAACCATTGATTTGCACACATCATGCGCTCCCAATGTCGGAGTGTTTGTTGTACAAGTGTGAACCCGGCCTTAATGGTGATCAGGAAAAACCAGCGTGTGAAGAATGAGATGAATTTTTAATGTACACTCCTGGCAATTTTTCACATACAGAAAATAAAATCAATGCTAAAAAGCCACCTGCTTTGGGATTTCAAATGTAACTGGTATTGTATAGGTTACGGTTACTAAACACAGTAACACTTTACAGTAAGTACACTTCACACCATCCAGCGATGAGCTCTGTAAAATCTGAGTGCAGTAAATCACAGAACTCAACTTAAGGCGAGCCAACTAAGCATTAGTAGCTACCCTTAATTAAAATTGCTCGTTACACACTGGGAACTTTGAAACGTTGAAACAAAAATGCAGTATCACGTCTAGGAACCAAGCAGTTACAGAAAACCCAAACTTGATGCTTCACAATTACCTGAGGGTCAGACACTGGCACCAAAAATAAAAAGGCGACAAGTACTATAAATGCTTACTGCAGTGTTTTCCTTTTCATACATAGTTATTCACGTGTGTCTGAACCTGCTTTTAAAATGGACTATTCTAGCAGGGACCTCTTTTGGATGTCTACACAAGGGAGGCTTTTCACAGGTAAATCAGTTGAGAAAGAATTCCTGGGTTGCCAGATAAGAGTACTCCAACAGCCAGTCAAATTTAACACTCAGTAGAAACGTTAGACCCATATTTCTAAAGGTCTATAAATGATTATGTTACAGCTTCGGTTCTCTGGGTAATTCCCCGTAGAAAACAGCAACCACCCTGTGCTGTTCTTCCTACTCCTAGCTCTTTGGTGGTCACTCAAGCTCCACAGCAGCACAGAAACAGGATTGCAGCTTCAAATCACCTGAGACTTTCCATCTCAACCTCAAGGATATCGAGTAGAAACTTAATATACAATCTATATAGAAAAAACCCAGCATAGGATAAGGCTAGGTTCACGCTATTGCAGTTTCCCTTCAGCCACATTTGCACAGGCACAGCAGCCCAATCATTTGAATGGGTTCCTGTACCTGCAAAAAAAAAAACACACAGGGAAAAGGTCCCTGCACCTTTTCTACAACTGAAGCCTCACCAAAACCGCATAATGCCGTGGGAAAATGCACTGCGGTTTCCAATGTGTGGCAGTGCCATTAAAAATGAATGACACCCTTGTTAAACAGCAGCTTGTTTTTGCTGCGGTAACACGTGTGATTTACACACAGTACCGCACCCATGTAGATGTGAACCTAGCTTTACTCCGATTGATTTAAAACTCAGTTCTAGCCTAGCCCGACATGTTTTGTTCATTGACATCAGGCATGCTAGAGCTGGCGTTTGTAATAGTTTTAACTAAATTGGAGTTACACTATGCAGGTTTGCTGCTTTGAAAACCAACCAAAGAGCTAGGAGGAAGAACAGCACAGGGGGTTTCTGTTTGTACAGATTACCTGGAGGACTGATGGGGAGACCAACACAAACATTTCTAGTGCTGAATTTGATGGGCATTTGTGAGTAAAGTTGAAGTGCGGCTGTTGGAGTACCATTATTGTTTTACAGATAAATGTGCATAAAATACGTTCAATGCGCATATAATCTTATGGGAAAAATGTTCTTGTTAAAATAAATGCTCTGGCAACAGGGTCTTTTAGTACGCTAAAATACTTTGTTTACGCAAACCTAAACAATACACTTCTCTTATTTGCTTCTTTTACTTGTTAAAGTACAACTAAAAAGCAAAACTTTTTTTTTTATATAGTTTTGGATAGAGTGGAGAAGAATTAGAACATCTTATTTTTGTCTGTCCACCACATCTGGGATATTTACACCATTTGTCATGGTGACTTACAGTTGTGCTCATAAGTTTACATACCCTGGCAGAATGTATGATTTCTTGGCCATTTTTCAGAGAATATCATGGTTAGTTTGGCTAAAGCCAATATCAACTGTTTACTCTTTTTAAGCACAATAACAGAAACCACCCAAATGACCCTGATCAAAAGTTTACATACCCTGGTCATTTTTGCCTGATAACATGCACACAAGTCGACACAAAGAGGTTTGAATGGCTATTAAAAAAAGGTAACCATCCTCACCTGTGATCTGTTTGCTTGTAATGTGTGCGTATAAAAGGTCAAAAAATTTCTGGACTCCTGACAGACCCTTGCATCTTTCATCCAGTGCTGCATTGACGTTTCTGGATTCTGAATCATGGGGAAAGCAAAATAATTTTCAAAGGATCTGCGGGAAAAGGTAGTTGAACTGTATAAAACAGGAAAGGGATATAAAAAGATATCCAAGGAATTGAGAATGTCAATGAGCAGTGGTCAAACTAATCATGAAGTGGAAAATGAGGGGTTCTGTTGAAACCAAACCATGGTCAGGTAGACCAACTAAAATTTCAGCCACAACTGCCAGGAAAATAGTTCAGGATGCAAAGAAAAACCCACAAATAACTTCAGGTGAAATACAGGACTCTCTGAAAACATGTGGTTGGCTGTTTCAAGATGCACACTAATGAGGCACTTGAAGATGGGCTGCATGGTCGAGTCGCCAGAAGAAAGCCATTACTACAAAAATGCCAAAGTATTCCGCTTACAATACACCAAACAGCACAGAGACAAGCCTCAAACCTTCTGGCAGCAAAGTCATTTGGAGTGATGAGACCAATAATGAGCTTTTTGGCCACAACCATAAACGCTACATTTGGAGAGGAGTCAACAAGACCTATAATGAAAGGTACGGAGGTGGATCGCTGATGTTTTGGGGATGTGTTAGCTACAAAGGCACAGGAAACGTAGTCAAAAATTGTTGGCAATATGAATGCAGTATGTTATACAAAAATACTGGAGGAACATTTGCATTCATTAGCCAGGAAGCAGCGCACGTGACGTACTTGTACATTCCAACATGAGAAAGATCCAAAAGGAGGCCAAGTCGACCTATTGGCTACAGCAGAATAAAGTGAAGGTTCTGGAGTGGCCATCTGTCTCCTGACCTCCATATCATTGAGCCACTCTGGGGAGTACTCAAAACGTGCAGTTCATGCAAGACAGCCCAAGAATTCACAGGAACTGGAGGCTTTTTGCCAAGAGGAAAGGGCAGCTTTACCATCTGAGAAGATAAAGAGCCTCATCCACAAACACCACAAAAGACTTCAAGCTGTCATTGATGTTAAAGGGGGCAATACACAGTATTAAGAACTGGGGTATGTAAACTTTTGATCAGGGTCATTATGATTTAAAGAGTAAAACCAGTTGATTAATAAATGGCTTCAGCCAAACAACAACCACGAGTGAAAGAAATGTTTGTGTTATCCTTTATGTTCTCTGAAAAATGGCCAAGAAATCATTCTGCCAGGGTATGTAAACTTATGAGCACAACTAACACGACAGTGAAAAATCCCAAAATTCTGAGTTGTTACCAGAAAAGAAAAAAAAGGGGTCAGTCTACCAAAAAAAGACACTAGCTCTGGTGACAATTAGGCATTTCCTCGCACTTCCTGTTGCTATGGGATAGACCGTGAAGAAAAAATGTCCACAAGAAAGGTGGCAAAAAAAAAAAAAAATTCTGAAGGGTTATAATCCTCCCTTGCTCTATCCAAAATGTAAAACATTGTTTTGCCTAAATATTTAAAGTATCTGTTTGAGAAGTGCAAGAACAGAAAATAAAACACCTCCTTGATATGTTATGGGGAAGAGAAGTGAGGGGGGTGTTCCATCCTAAACTGACAAGGCTGCTCCTCCATACAAACAGTAGTGAGTTAATGATATACTAGGACAGGAAATGTGTTACTGACAAGATCACCAGCTGAAAACAAAAAGGGGAAAAACAAAAAAAAAACTAATGCAGCCACCACATCTAAAGATTGATAAGCTACAGTATGTTTTAAGTACAGCAAGCCAGACAGTCCACATGCTGCCAAATGAACAGATAAATATTCTCTGCTGTGTAACGAGTCGCAAAGCTCCGTTTTAAAAAAATACTCAGCACTACGGAAACCATGAATTTTGCAGATAAATTTCAGCTGGTCTCTTCAGATTCTTTCTACAAAGTTATTGAGATTCAGCACAAACATAATGTTGATTTGTTAAATGAACACCATTTATTTTAATACTTGCAGTATTTGATGAATGCTGCATGCAGTCAATTTAAACATTGCATACTCCCAGCAATAATGCACATGCTTGATGTATTAGCTGTAAGGAACGTTTAATAAACCACTTAACTATACATAATAATCAGAACAAATTCCAATGGAACGACCATACACTGAACTGAATAATGCACAGATTCCAAAGGAACGACCATACACTGAACTGAATAATGCACAATGGTTTTAAATAGAATATGTGTAGATGTGTATCAGCTCTTCAGAAATAAAACCGCATTATTCTGTTTAATGCTTAAATTTTTAAAACTTTTATTCCCAGTTCAGGTTAGCAGCCTCAATGTTATATTTCACATATTAAAACATGAACCAGACCCCTTATATATTTATGGTCAGACAGTTGCAAATGCAGTTCTTAAGCTGGCAGCTATGTGTATATGTGAATCATGAGCAAGCGTCATGTCAGACAGATTGTCTGCGACACATTAACTGTGCAGGGACAGTGCGACGATTAAGTAGGGAGCTGCAGCTACAAAAAGCTATACATTTTAAACAAAGTGATTTTTTTATTTTAACAAGCATAGACATTTGTTATATTTCACAACGAGATAAATAATCCAAATTTAAACTAAATCAGCAATTTCTACAGTATGCCATTAAAATGGGCCTTCAGACATACAGAATGAGAAAAACCTGACAAGTGTCTATTTACACAAATCCTAAAGTGAGTTTACAGAACTAGGTTATCCTTGATCATTTACCAAGGTAAAGAGTCATATTTGAACACCTTTGTGGCTATCCTATCCCTTCAGTGCTGGAAGGAAATGCTTTGCGCCCCCCCTCTCCTCTGAGTCTTATAGGTAGGAACACCCCACTCCATCCCATGGAAGAAATTTCAAACAAACACAAAAATATTTGTGTGCATCAACAGATCAATTTTTTTTTTTTAACAAAATAAAAATTTGGCTTGTTAAATGAAGCAGACATCCGCTGGACTTAGTCTTGGTAAAAATTTTCACTGCCACAGAAAGTACATCCAGAACGCAAGGCACAACGTGCTGAAGCAGGAAGACCCTAAACTGGACGTAGGAACCAGATTGTTCTATTGAAAGATGCAGACCAACCACTAAAATCATTAATGTCCTTTGAATATTTTTAAAGATACACATTTAGTGGGTACTGTGACCAAAGTTATCTGCCCATTACTTATCAATTCTATATAAAAAAAAAAAAGGTTAAAAAAATATTGAAGCTAGTATCTTAAACATAAACCTCTATATTACACTAACTTACAAACGCTGTCAGAGCGAACTACTACAGAACATATTGAGTAGGCCTCAATAATTTATAAGTGCTTAGCACAAAAAAGACTGACAGGTTCTATTATGGTACCTTTTTTTTAGGTTTGGTTTTGTTTTCTAATAAATTAGCTTATGCTTCAGAATGTGATGCTAGCAAAATTATAAAACAAAATCATATCGCATTTGTTTAATATTACTTTTTTTTTTTTTTAAACACCAGTACCTCCAGCTAGCTGTGCAGTAAGCATACTTAGAGAGATCTGCAGATGTCATGTTATTTTCACCTTATATACTCCAAAAGTTAGCGAACGCATAACCTAAAATAGAAAAGTAAATGATCCTTGTAGCATTTAAAATAACCAAAATATCTTTGTGTGTGATATCCAAGGTGCACTTCCACTGGGTTAATAGTTTTAATTAGGTTTAAGTCATGGCAAAGATTTGGCAACCACAACTAGTGTAACTGGCGCATAAGAATCATTATTTGCTTATCTGGTAATGCTGTCATATAGAGTTATGATTGTAAAAGTCAAAAGTTCAAAGTATATTGGGACGAATAGCTTGGAGGCAGGGACAATACACAGATTGCAACATTTAAGGCTGCTTTTGAAATTAAACATTTAATTAAAAAAAAAAAAAAAAAAATTCTCTTTTTTTAATTATACAGTTTGCAAAGTCCAGCCACCCTTCAATGCTGAAGGGGTCTTCTGATGAATCTTTCCAGCACTGAAAGTGAAGCCTTGGCTCCACCACAGGTTGTAATTGGAGTCTGTCTTTGTAATTCAGATTGAAAATAAAAGCAGTATCCTGATTTACTTTTCTATGTGAACCTTCTTCTTTTACATGTATTCTAACATTTGGTGAGGGAAGAAAATGAGATCTGCTTAAATTCAAAAAAGGACATCTCACTCCAAGCCTAAACCCTAGTTTAAGCACCACTCAAAAAGTGGCCATAAAAAGCATCTTTTCCCCCCACTGCCCAGCCTAGAAATGCTAGCCGCTTAGTTGACAGTTTTTAGCAATTGGTTTAAACAACACTTTCTCTGTTGGCCGATACCAGAACAGCACGGCGACAGATAGGGCATGTAGAGTTCTCAGAAAGCCAGCGATCAATACAGTGGACATGGTACTCGTGAGAGCAGGGAAGCTTGCGTAGCTTGTTCCCTTCTGCGTACTCTGTTATGCACACACTACAAGTTTTCAGGGCATCATTTTCACCATAATTTCGGGTAGACAGGTTGTCAATTTGTTCTTTGGTGAGACCTCTTGGCTGATCATCATCATCCTCGTTAAGGAGGAAAAATTGTGCCAATCTGAGAAACGGCAAAGAACCACTTTCTTCAAAGGTTACAGATCCTCTGTTATTACGGATCTCCCTCCTGGTTCCAGAGGTTGAAACATCATTACTTCCATTGTCCGCTTCCATGGGAGGGACGGGAGGAATGGGAGGGATGGGAGGGACAGGAGGCGGCTCTGCTGGCTCTGGTGCAGGTGCTCTGGGAGGAGTTGATGCTGCTGCTGCCGCCACCGCTGCTGCTGCAGCTGCTGCTGCTGCATTGTTTTGCATTTCCACTCCAGTTGCTACTGGAGGAGAACCAGCAGCAGGGGTTCCAGGCTCAGCATCATTGTCACTATACATGAAGTAACTTAGCTCCCCAAATCCAGTCATTATCTGTCTCAGCATTGTTTGTATAGCAACAGACGTGGTCTCGCTTAGGCCAGTGTTAAGTATTCTACGGATTGGAATTCTGATAGTACTGACATATGTCCGGACACCGGCACGTTCAGACCTTGAGAAAGTGCGACGAAATCCTCCTCTCTCACTCTCATACGTAACGGTGTTATTAGGAGTTTGAGAACGAGAGCGTGTCCTATTTGCAATGCTGTCTCTTTGACGATATTCCCCTGGGCGTACCCGCCTGACCTGAAGATCTAGAACTATGGTCGGTGGCCTCTGACCGGTTCCTGTAGCCTCTGCATTTTCTTGAGTCTCTGCTGGAGGGGGCTGTGGGGAGTTTCTTGTTTCAGAGTTTGAAACCACAGTGCTTGCACTCGGAGGATCAACTAATGCCTGTTGCCTAGATGTTACATGCTGCCTAGTTCTAGAGCTGCCCTCTGTCTCAGTTGCAGAGTTGCTCAGATATGCAGTCACAAGCTGTCTGGTTCTAGAGCTACCCTCTGGTTCAACAGGCGAAGGTTCAACAGTCTGTGATGAATTATGCTGAGCCCTTCGAATTGGTACTTCAACAGCTGGATTCAAGGGTGATCGGCTTCTGTCATACCGGGACCTGATCCTTCGCAGCTCTGGGCTTCTGCTTCTGGCTCTCCTTTGACCTCTTTGAGGAATAGGCTCCTCTACGACAGTTTCCACAGTTTCTCCAGTTGCCACTATTTCAGGTTCAGCTTCCACCTCAGGTTCTGGCTCAGGCTCAGGCTCTGGCTCGGGCACTGTTACTGGCTCTGGCTCGGGCACTGTTACTGGCTCTGGCACTGTTACTGGCTCTGGCACTGTTACTGGCTCTGGCACTGGTTCCGTTACTGGCTCCGTTACTGGCTCTGGCTCAGGTTCGGCCTCGGCCTCACCTTGATTGGTAAGTTCCATATTTTCAACCCCAGAGCCTTCGGACTGTTCACCAGGAGGCAGATTTTGGTTACCGGTACTGCGATTCACATTGATCTCCAAACTAAATCGAAAATCTCCACTATTTGGATTTGTTCTGCTGACCGCCCTCCATGACTGGTTGCCACGTTGTCCACTCCTTGTTGTGTTTCCAGTTTGTCGCACTGAATTTAGCCAGTCTATTATAGAATCTCCATTAGAAGAGTCTTCGGCATTCTCACCTGTAAAAAATTAACAGAGGATACATTTTAATATCATCTAATAGTGTAGCATACCTGCAATAACGCTATAATTACGTACCTACATATAAAACCACTACAATTTTGTCACACATATGAAGGGCCAAGAGAAAGCAGACTATCCATAAAAAGGTCATCACTAATCAACTATCCAAGTCCATCCAGAATAAACCCAGCACAATGCTACTTTTTTTTAAGTTTCTTCCATTTGCAAGAAATCTTTTGCTGTTATGATTGCCATGACATTGAGAGCCAGGAAAAACAGTGCTTATTTCAATGCGATTTGTAGTTTAGTGCCTTAGTGTGCTTGTTTTTAACAGTTCTAATGCATTGCTTAAAATCTAAAATCTTCCAAAAACAATGTTGTAGAAAAACCGGGCAAGAGGTAGATTTTTTATTGCCGCCTGTGCCCCCATTAACTTTTACTGCCAGGCCCTGTGCTCCAATTTTAAACTCAGCTGCCCTGATAATTTTTGCAATCTTTACATTGCTTTTTGTATTTTTACAGCTTTCATAGTTTGTAGAAGAAACCCCCAAACCATATATTTTCTGAAGGCATATGACCTGTAGAATAAAAGGAAGGTGCTTCTAATTTTTAAGGCACTGCGATATATGCACAAACGTTTACACTAAAATCATTAGCAGCAGATAATCAAATTTTACAAAATTCCTGCTAAATTCTTTCAAAATATAAAAGCTAAACCTGTATTGAGTTAAATATTGGTAAAATTTTTAAATTACGCCTTTTTGTGAAATGGTGGGGGAAAAAAAATAAAAAAAATAAAAAACTTTCCAGCTTTTAGAGTTTGTAAAATCTGTTCATGCAGTTGCTACCAGTGTTAATTTAGTCGACTAATACATTTTAGTCGACTAAATGAAAACTATTTTAGTTGACTAAAATACGACTAAAACAATTGAGGTGACTAAAATACGACAAACTAAAATGGCATTTTAGTCAAGACTAAAATGGGACTAAAACTAAAATGCCATTTTAGTCAAAAGACTAAAACTAAATTGAAAATTTGACTTCAAAATTAACACTGGTCTGTAGTGCATGTCCATACCTCAATATCATAAATAATAACATTCGATTCTTCACTCCAGCAGTATATAATGAGTTTGGAAATTAGAGAAATGTTAACTAATGCATTACAATTTAATTACACCCATTAGATTTTAGTCAACTAAAAAATGTACTAGAGATTTTAGTCGACTAAAACGTAGGACATTTTAGTCAACTAAAATCTACTGGGAGATTGTCGACTAAGACAAATTGCAGAAGACTAAAATGGGACTAAAACTAAAATTCCATTTTAGTCCCAAGACTAAATAAAAATTTGCTGCCAAAATTAACACTGGTTGCTGCATCCCAAATGGCATCAATGGAACTGCCTGCACAGGAATGCATCCCTGTACAGGTAAACACGGTCTTGCAGGGGTATACACTTAGGCCCTTTCACACAAGCAGACTGATCGGGTCCGCCTGTCCGTTTTTCAGGGAGACCCGATCGGACCACCCATTGTTATCTATGAGGAGGCAGATGTAAACGGACGGCAGATCAGATAGAAACGTATAGGCGGTTTGTTTCCATCCGACCGCCCCATAGAGAACAGCAGACGGTGCCCACTCTGCATCAGGGGAGCGGTCAAAACCCAGTCATCTGTCTGCTCAGTGGAGATCAGCAGACAGGTCCCCCACTGAGCAGGCTGATCTGCTTGAGTGTCCGCTCCATGTGAAAGGGGCCTTTGTTTTTTTTTTACAATTTTAATATTTTGGCCTTTTTTGGTTTGGCCTTTGGCGAGATATTAAAAGATCAAAACAAACCCGATGTCTCTGACAGAGAGAGGGACTGGAAACAGCCGATGGATCGGAGTGGGGGACATATTTTGAAGCCCTCCACCTGCCAGGAGAGGCAGAAGAGGGAAGCCGGCTGCAGGGGAAGATTGGTGCATGGGCAGAAGGGGATGCAGGAGAAAGAAGAGGTGGGAGGCTGGAGACAGCGAAGCAGTAGCATTTTGGGGGGGGGGGGGGGGGGGGTCACATTTGAGGTGAATAGCTCTGATTTGCTGATTGTAACACTAATCAGAGCTATAGGTTTGTTCAGCAGTCTGACCATGAGCTTTTAGCAGAAGCAGGTCCTGGCTGCACAGCGTACAGACCTGGCCAGCTGAAAGCAGCGATGTAACCCTGTATGGACCTGGCAGCGAAAGGGTTAAGGGAGTTCTATCATATCCCACCTTGGTGACAGATGTGGGAACATTTCGCCTACTGGGGGCATAAACAAAAATAGGATTTTTTGTACTCACCATAAAATCCTTTTCTCTGACATCCATGGACTGACACGGTGTCTCTACACTTTACACGTGGGTTATGTCCCTGCTTGCAGGAGAAGACCTAGGCAGAATGTGAAATGTTACATACATTCTAAAAGCCAGAGCTGAACAGCCCCACCCAGGGGGCGGTCCCTCCGGACATAACCCTCCCACTACAGTCAGCAGACTTCAGTTCGTAACAAAGCAGTACAAACTTAAAAGCAAGGGTGGGTGCCGTGTCAGTCCATGGATGTCAGAGAAAAGGATTTTACGGTGAGTACAAAAAATCCTATTTTCTCTTACCATCCATGGACTGAAACGGTGTCACTTTACACGTGGGATGTCCCAAAGCAGTGTCAAGAGGGATGGGAGCAGTATAAATGGAAAAACCAAAACTTCACTCCAATAAGGCAGAGCTCCTCAACGGAGGAGTCGCAACTTTAAACAGCGGCCTGCAGCACCCTGCGGCCGAAGGAAGCATCCGAAGATGCAGCCACATTAACCTTATAAAACTTAAAAGGCATGAACAGACGACCAGGTCGCCGCCTTGCACACTTGTGCAACCGACGCTTGATGTCGGGAAACCCAGGAAGCACCAATTGCCCTGGTGGAATGCGCCGTAACCGGAAAGGGAGGCGCCCGCCCTTTGAGAGCATAGGCTTGAATGAAGGTTTGTCTGATTCCCCTAAAAATGATGGCAGACGAAACCGCTTGGCCCCGTTATGGACCAGAGACAGTCACAAACAGTGAGTCGGACTTCCGAATAGAAGCAGTAGCAGACAGGTACACCCGTAAGGCTCGTACCACCTCCAATATGTGCAGCGCAAACTCTCTGGGATGCGATGGGTGAGGACACAAGGACGGGAGGGCAATGTCCTCATGTAGGTGAAAGGTCGACACCACCTTTGGCAAAAAAGGAAGGTCGCGGATGCAACACCGCCTTATCCTTATGGATGACCAAATATGGCGACTTGCAGGACAAAGCCGCCAACTCAGACACTCGTCAAACAGAAGTGATTGCCACTAAAAGGCCACCTTCTGAGACAAGACAAGAGGGGAATATCCCGGATATTCCCAAAAGGAGGTTCCTGGAGGACCGAGAGCACCAAATTCAGATCCCACGGTGGGAGAGGAGGCTTGACAGGAGGGAGCACATGGCGAACCCCCAACACAAGGTGCTAACCAAGAAAAATGACCCGCTAGAGGTCGCTGAAAGAAGACGGCCAAGGCCGAAATCTGATCCTTGATGGTACTCAAAGCAAGCTTTTGGGTCACTCCACACGGCAGAGGATGCAGAATTCTGGGGACGGAATACGCCCGAGGACGCCAGTCCAGCGCTTCGCACATGGCGATATAAGCTTTCCAGGCACGGTGATAGATCTGCCTGGAGGAAGACTTCCGTGTCCTTAACATGGTCAAAATGACCGAGTCCGAGAGACCTCGGTCCCTCAACACCTGGCTTTTAACAGCCCTGCCGTTAAAGCCAGAGACTGTAAGCCGGATGAAACATAGGACCTTGAGACTGAAGGTCCTCCCTCATCGGCAACCGCCAGGGAACGTCCGCGACGAGACGTGCCAGATCAGCGTACCAGTGATGCTGAGGCCAATCCGGAACAATTAGGATCGCCAGAGTTTAAATCAGGCGATAAGGACCCTATGGGGCCACCAACGCATCCGAGGCATCGCCCAAGGATCCCTGGATCTGGCCACAACCTCGACCCTTGCGGTTGAGTCGAGAGGCCATCAGGTCCACATCCGGCGTGCCCCACCGTCGGTAAAGGAGTTGAAATATGCAAGGACCACTCTTCTTGGTCCGGTGTCTGGCGATTGGCGACTCAGATAGTCCGCCTGCCCATTGTCTATGCCCAGAATGTAAAATGGCCTACAGAGCCGGCACGTTTCTTCCGGCCCACTTCAGGATACGGACTACCTCGGAAGCCGCAGCTGAGCTCCGAGTTCCCCCTTGATGGTTTACATACGCCACGGCGGTGTCCGACTGGCTCCTGATGGAGCGACCCCGTACTCTCTGACCTGAGGAGAGACACAGTCCGATGGCCCGTATTTCCAGAACAGTGATTGGTAAATGGGCTCGTCCGGAGTCCAAGGCCTGAGCCGACAGGACTCCCCAGACTCCACCCCAGCCCGTCAGGCTGGTGTCCGTCGTGAGTACCGTCCATTGGATGGGAGGGGAACGATTTTCCGGACCGAAGAGCCGAGGATCTCAACCACCATGTCAGGGGCGCCCTGACCAGGTGAATCACCTGGATCTGAAGATCCAAGGACAACGGGGATTTGTCCCAGGTGGACAAGATCTCCTTCTGCAATGCCCTGGTGTGTGATTGGGCATACGGAACGGCCGCGAAGGAGGCCACCACGAGTCTCGGGACTCTCATGCAAAAAATGGATTGACAACCATTTTTGGGATGTCATCACCCGCACCGCAGACTGAAGTGTCAGCAACTTCTTCAGAGTTAGGATACCTTTGCCTCCAAGGAGCCCAGAATCAGAACTAGATACTCCAGACACTGAGTCGGGACCAGGACTGACTCCTGAATGTTCAGGAACCACCCGAGTCCCTGAGGGTCTAATTGACGATAGTCACCTTTCCTCTAAGTCTGATCCACTTTCTGCTCTTAGCAGAAGATCGTCCAGATAGCCCACGACAGCAATACCTCGCTGTAACAGAAGGCTAGAACCGGAGCAAGCACCTTGGTGAACACCCTTGGTGCCGAGGCTAGGCCGAAAGGAAGAGCCACAATCGATAGTGGACTTCGCTGATCGCAAAGCGCAGAAACTTCTGGTGACTTGCGTAGATCGGAACATGCAAGTAGGCGTTCTTGAAGTCCAAGGATGCCAGAAGAAAATCCCTTTGGTGAAGTGTAGCGATCACCGTGCGAATGGATTCCATGCGGAATTTCTGCACCTTCTCGAAGGCATTCAGGGCCTTGAGGTCCAGGATAGGTCAAACCACATCCTATTTTTGGGACGACAAACAGATTCGAGTAGAATCCCTGAAAACTCTCCTGTGACGGAACCGGCACAATCACTCCGGACCTGATCAAATCCTGTACAGCCCCCAAGAGGGCTGCCCGACAGGTAGGAAGGAGAGGAAGATTTGAGGGAAAGAATCTGTCTGGGGGCCAGGATCGGAATACTATCCTGCATCCTGAGGTGACCACCTCGCACACCCACCAGTCGGAGATTCGGGAGGACCACCGATTCGTGACCTGTGAAGTCGTCCCCCCACCCCAGAGTCGGGCGGAGGCAAGACTTCACGCGGAGGCGGGCTTGGGAGCCGCTTGTTCGGCTTACGCACCCAGGGGCACTTGTGCCCACCAGCCACACTGCCGTCAGTCTGAGAGGGCCTACCCGTGGACTGACTGACGAAAAAAAACCAGTTTTGCTGGAAAGGAAGGCCCCTGTTTGCGGCGGGCCTCCTCACCCTTGCTAGTCTAAGGAAGAATAGTGCTTTTACCTCCCATGACGATGTCATCCAGAGCAGCACCGAAAGGTCTACCACCTTTAAATGGTAGATCCGTCAGGAGCTTCCTAAGGCTAGGTCAGCAGACCAGCACTTCAACCAGATAAGACGACGCAATACCACCGCCGAGACAGAGGCCCTGGATATTAAAGGGGCCGCGTCCAACGTGGCGTCACACACATAAACCAGGCCCTGAACCAGTTGGTGGGCCAAAGCAACGGTGTCGGGAGGAAGATTATGCTCCTGTACAACTAGGTGCAACATTTTTGCCCAACCTGTAAGTGTTTAAGACACAAGGGTCGCCGCTACCACAGGCCGTAGGGCGGATCCCAACAAGGCAAACATGGCTCTGCTCACCACTTCTGACCTCCTGTCAGTGGGGTCCTCAAATGCAGGAGTCCCCTCCATTGGGAGAGTGATGGCCTTGTTCAACCGGGGCGACTGGAGGGTCGACCCTGGGGGAGAAGCCCACTTTTTAAGTAGGGCATCTTCAAGGGGTATCTGATAGACAAACGCCGCGGGACCATAAAAAAATTCTTCTGCGGCTTTTCCCAGACCTTATCAATGAGCTGGTCAAAGAAAGTACATATGGAAAAACCTCTTTAGAAGGCCTGGCCTTAAAAGAACCAAAGGAGACTGTTTCCACCTGAGGTTCTGCATCCGCAGCATTTTAGCTTGAGAGTGTCCCTCACCGCAGTCATGAGTACACTAACAAGCGCCCTGTCATTTACTGACTCAGAACTGGAGTTTTCCTCATAAGGAATGTCCTGTTCAAAACCATCCAATACATTCAGAACTAGGGTCCTGAGCGGTAGTGGCTAGGCCCATATCTGAATCAGCGCACTGCCCTCATGAAGTAAAGTGGGGAGGGGGCGCTTTTTTTGCTCCCTTGCGTTTGCACACAGCTCCCATCCTGGTCAGAAAGGATTCCAGGACTGCCCACAACTGGTCCCTAGGGACCGCAGGTGCTGAAGCACTGCCTGTTGTCCACTGACATTTAGGGGAAGCTGGTGACAGAGACTCCATATTGCCCCCCTCTGAGACTCCTCAGATAAAAAGTCCACCCACAGGCTGTGCTGACTGAGGGGGCGCCCAGGGGACTCACCAAACCGGACCAGGGACCGCTCAGTTCCGCTGTCTGTACCACGCTGTGTCAGCGCTGGTGAGCTGTGAGGAGATTGTGAGGAGATTCGCGCTGTTACAGCAGCGCTAGAGGCCAAAACTAGTGCTGAAGAGCGCGCGGGCTACAAGAAAATGGCCGCCGCACTTCACTGAGGCGATCCGCAGCAAGATGGCCGCCATGACTCAGCAAAAGTGAAAAAAACAGCACACACACAGCGCCGCTCAGGCCCCAAAACACACAAAAAAAGGCCCCAAGCATATCTGCAGACCAGCATTAGCCCATCCAATAACAGTGTGACCCCCAGGCACCCCACACAGCACAGCGCCAGCAATGGTGACAGAGTGACAATGAAATACAGGGGGAGACAGGGAAAATCCCCCACAGAGAAACAGCCTTTTGTACTCACCTGCAGGCAGGAGAGACTACTTACCTGTCCCTTGACAGGACTATCACAGTGCAGTACTGAGTAGCTGTCGGCCCGGTCCACCGCGAAAGATACAGTCAGTCAGGAACTGTTCAGTCTTGAGAGGACCGTGGGAGCATGAAAGCAAACCCGGCCACCCCTGGAGTCATGGGGCCTGTCGTGAACTGAGTCTCACGCACACAAGGCGAGGATCAGCACGCTTGATGGTCGGACAGGGAAGACTACGAGGATATCTTGTACCCAACCTGTTGCCCAGCCGACAGTTGATAGAAAATTCTCAAAAATAAAAAAATTCCAGAAAAGGAATAAAAATAGGTCAGGAGACTGGCTCCTGAGAGAGCCACGTCTTCTTCTGCTAGGCAGAAAAAAACTGAAGTCTGCTGACTGTAGTGGGAGGGTTATGTCCGGAGGGACCGCCCCCTAGGTGGGGCTGTTCAGCTCTGGCTTTTAGAATGTATGTATAACATTTCACATTCTGCCTAGGTCTTCTCCTGCAAGCAGGGACATTACACTTTACACGTGGGTTAAGAGACACTGTCAGTCCATGGATGGTAAGAGAAAGAGGGATTTTTTTTTTCTAACATAGAAAAGGGATGATTTAGAACTGCCAGGTATTGCTAAGGCCTATGGAGTTTTTTCAAGCTACAAATTCGACTTTAATGTAAATAATCCCAATTCTTTCCATGTGCCAAAAATGGACAGATAAATGGGTGTATTAATTAATGCATCATGCTGGTTTGTGGGGTTAAAAGTACATGATTGCCCCTGACAAACTTTTGATTGCTTACATGAATCTATCCTTTTTTCTGGGATGTTTTTATTATTTTATCCATTTGACTAATGTTTGTTTATTCCTAAACAATCTTTTTTTTTATATAACATGATGTAATGTTCTGTATTATTTATCTTATGAAAATAAAATATTTTGAAAGTAAAAGTACATGATTGATATGACAGTCATTATGGGAGGTACAAGATGTTTGTCAGTCTGGATGGCAGGGAGCAGAATGTGCCCATCACTCTTATAGAAGTGTGTGGCCATTGGTATCAGAAAGACAACATGGCCATTAATTTGTCACTCTGCTGACAGCTACTAGGAAGAGAGTTGTGTGTGGTGGCAGCAGAGCTCACTGGTTTCATGGATACTGAAAAGCGAGGCGTGTCCTGAAGTTTAGACATAACTGGGGAGTGTAAGTCAGTTGTGTGTGGTGGAGGGGATCTCTCACTAGTGGGAGTGTTTTATTTTGGCTATTTCACTAGTGGAGCAAAATCCTCAAACTGAAATTGGGATTTGAAAACCACTTTTAATTCTATATAAAAAACGGGGGTAGGCAACCCGCCGATTGCGATTTACCTGTCGACCGCCGGTAGGTGACAAGTAGATCCCTACTTTGCATGCTGCTCCTTCCCCCCTGCCTTTGTCACTCATCCTCATGGCAGAGCAGAAGGCAGCACAGCTCAGGACAGAGGGCAAGGCTGGCCAAGTTAACGTTTTGTTAATATGTCTCTGCAGATCTCCCCCTCCCCCACCCCCCCCCCGGTTACCCTTCCACAGACTTCTATGCAACCCCGACTCCCTGGGTGCCACAGGATGCTCCTCCAGCAATATCTCCTGTGAACATTCCTCAACACAGAACCGAAAGGGAGGCTCTTCTCCTTATACCCGTCTCTCTGCAGACACCCTGAGCTCTTCCTCCTGCCTTCCCACTAACTGCTGCTCCCTAAAGGCAGGCTGTCTGCACCCCCATCCACTGCCCTACTGACTGGCAGTCCACACAGTGTCCACTTTTAAGATAGGCTAATTATATAGGATTGACTGTGACATTTGTTTTATTATATTTTCCTAAGTTTTCCTTACTATTTAGTTAGGCCTTGCTAGTTAAATTCAATTAAAAGGTAATGTAGATCTCCACCTCTTAAAAGGTTGCCTACACCTGCTATACAAGATATAATTTGACAGCCTTTGAATATATAGAATATACTATAAATTCCTTTTAACACAAGCTATTTTTGGATAGATGAAAGGATGAAAAACGTAATCTAAACAAAATGTCCCTAAATACACGTACAAGTACTAAAATATGTCCATCAAACCTTGCCATATCACTGAGAAAACAAGGCCGGTGTACAAAAGCCAGAGGAGGACCTGCTAGTCCATTAATAGATCACCTAAGGCCTGATTTAAAAAAAAAATAAAAATGCACAAATATATATGGTGTGAAGATACAGTGAGGGGGGGGGGGGGGGAGTATTTAATCCCCAGGTGATTTTGTATGCTTGCCCACTGACAAAAATGACCAGTCTCTAATTTTAATGGTAGATTTTAACAGTGAGAGACAGAACAAAAATATCCAAAAAAACATTTCAAAAATGTTAAATTGATTTGCATTTTAATGAGTGAAATAAGTATTTGATCCCCCAAATCAGCAAGATTTTTGGCTCCCATGTGTCTTCTTTACCAGGTAACGAGCTGAGATTAGGAGTACTCTTAAAGGGAGTGCTCCTAATCTCAGCTTGTTACCTGTATAAAAGACATCTATCCACAGAAGCAATCAGATTCCAATCTCTCCACAGTGGCCAAGACCAAAGGAGCTGTCCAAGGATGTCAGGGACAAGGATTGTAGACCTACACAAGGCTGGAATGGGCTACAAGACCATCGCCAAGCAGCTTGGTGAGAGGGTGACAACAGTTGGAGCGAATATTCGCAAATGGAAGAAACACAAACTAAATTGTTGATCTCCCTCGGTCTGGAGCTCCATGCAAGATCTCACCTCGTGGAGTTTCAATGATTATGAGAACGGTGAGGAATCAGCCGGGAACTACACAGGAGAATCTTGTCAATGATCTCAAGGCAGCTGGGACCATAGTCGCCAACAAAACATTTAGCAAGACACTACGCCGTGAAGGACTGAAATCCTGCAGCGCCCACAAGGTCGCCATGCTCAAGAAAGCACATGTACAGAGACCCATCTGAAGTTTGCCAATGAACATCTGAATTAGAGGTCGACCGATATCGGCCGGCCGATGTATCGGCCGATATTTCGACCTTTTAAAGAAATCGGCATCAGCCGATTATTATGTAAAAAAGGCAGATTGTCGGATGAGGCAGGAGCGTGCTGGGTGGAATTCCTGCCCCCGCCCGTTAAACGTCTGCTGCTATCACGGGCGCTGTCTGATTTTTTTTTCCAGTGGAGGTAGTCCGCAGCGGCGGCCACCGATTGGCTGTTGCTGGACCGCGCTGCATTCTGGGGTTTGTAGGCAACGGCTGGGAAGGGGGCGTTTTCTTTTTCCAATGGAGGAAGTAGACAGCGGCGGCCGCCGATTGGCTGTTACCGGCCCGCGCTGCATTCTGGGGTTTGTAGGCAGAGACGGGGAGCGCAGCACGTCAGGGGACGAATGGAGCTTTCTTTGGCTCGGCTAGAGGATGGAACGGAGCCGGGGAGCGCTCCGCTGGTGGGCGCTGATGAAGTGGCAGTAAATAAAATTATTAGGCTGTACTGGTGGGCACTGATGTAATGCACTGGTGGGCACTGATGTAATGCACTGGTGGGCACTGGTTGGCACTGATGAGGGGGCACTGACTGGCACTGATGAGGGGGCACTGACTGGCACTGATGAGGGGGCACTGACTGGCACTGATGAGGGGGCACTGACTGGCACTGATGAGGGGGCACTGACTGGCACTGATGAGGGGGCACTGACTGGCACTGATGAGGGGGCACTGATGAGGTTGCGCTGACAGGCTTCACTGGTGGGCACTAATGAATACTGATAGGCTGCACCGGTGGGCACTGATAGGCTGCACTGATGGACACTGATAGGCTGCACCCACCTCTTCACCTTAAACAAAAACCTCCTCCCCACCTCTCCACCCTAGGTTTTCTGAGATGAAGGAAAAATAAAAAAATCGGCCTAAAATATCGGCCGCAAAAATCAGCAACATATATCGGCCATCCCGATTTACAAATATCGGCATCGGCCAAAGAAAAACCCATATCGGTCGACCTCTAATCTGAATGATTCAGAGGAGAACTGGGTGAGGGTAGTGGTCAGATGAGACCAAAATTGAGCTCTTTGGCATCAACTCACCTCGCTGTGGGGGGGTGGAGGAGGAGTGCTGCCTATGACCTCAAGAAAACCATCCCCACCGTCAAACATGGAGGTGGAAACACAACGCTTTCGGGGGGTGTTTATCTGCCAACGGGGCAGGACAACTTCACTGTATGAAAGGGACGCTGGATGGGGCCATGTACAGTCAAATCTTGGGTGAGAACCTCCTTCCCTCAGCTAGGGCATTAAAAATGGGTTGTTGATGGGTATTCCAGCATGATAAATGACCCAAAAACACAGCCAAGGCAACAATAGGGTGGCTCAAGTAGAAGCACATTAACCACTTCCCGCCCGGCCTATAGCAGAATGACGGCGGGAAGTGGTTCCGTTATCCTGATTGGACGTCATGACATCCAGCAGGATAACAAGCCAGCGCATGCCCGCAGCGCGGCAAACAGTGGTGTGGTGTGTCAGTCTGACACACCGCAACTCCGATCTAGGTAAAGAGCTTCTGACGGAGGCTCTTTACCACGTGATCAGCTGTGTCCAATCACAGTTTAAACAGGAAAAGCCGTGTATCGGCTTCTCCTCTATCACGTGACAGACGTGTGTAGAGGAGAGCCGATAATTTATTTGAAATGCTGTTTTCTGGATGTTATTGTTATTCTGTCTCATTGTTAAAATAAACCTACTGTTAAAATTACAGATAATTTCTTTGTCAGTGGGCAAACCTACAAAATCAGCAGGGGATCAAATATTTTTTTCCCCCTCAATGCATCTATTCTTTTACTGCTCAATAAAACTCCAGTACCTCTGTTTTCGTCTGAATTTGGCGGAGGAGGTCTTCTCTAATTTGCTGCAATCCTTCTCAGCAGCTCCTCTTTAGTGATCTCCCCTAAAGTGAGAATCAATACAAAAACAAAATGGTTTATAGCAGTGAACTTTAACACATATTAAAGCAATCCACATATGCCTTTATATTCAATAACAAAAAACTCTACAAAGTTCTTTGTTCCTTTATATGCAACATGCTATCAAAGTTTGCGAATAGGAGGTGAAAATGGAGGTCTCGCAAACCGCACCTAAAACCTGCCCTATCAAATTAGCACTTACCGTAAAATCCTTTTCTTGGAGTCATCGAGGGACAAAGGAATTCTCAGGTCTCTTTTATACTTGCGGATAGGCAGTGGAAAAAACAGGCGGTTTAACTGCATTTTTACCATCCCCCTTAAATGGCAAAGGCAGGGGGTGAAGACATTGCCATAGTCACGATGCGCTACAGTAAAAATTATCACGGTTGCATATGGTGGGCAGCAAACACTGTTGAACGCGACCCATTCAAGGGAATGGGGCACACTACAATGTAGTGATATGGATTTACAGGGATAAAACAGGCAGTAAAAAGACAAAATCTCCTCGACCCATCAAAAAAATAAATCGAATAAAGGAAGCACAGAAAAACCCCCATCCACAACCATCGCACCTTAGTTCATAACAAAGTAGTACCAAGAGCAAGAAAATAAACACCTTTGTCCCTCAGGGGACTTCAAGAGGAGTATTTTACGGCAAGTACAAAAATCCTAATTTTCTTTCCCACCCCTTTCAAGGGACACAGGAATTTTTAGGCGGATCATCAAAAAGGCAGTCCAACAAAGGTGGGCAACATGGCAAAGGCCAACAGACCAAAAAAAGAAGAGGAAGAGAAAAGAAAATTGGGGACTGCCTGCCAGTAAAAGAACCACCTGAATGACCTAGCTATTAAAGCTGGAATCAGATGAGACCTGAACGCCTGCTTGGTCATATTTAAAAATAAAAAATATGAAACAAGAAACTAGTATACCTTATGGATTTGTCCCTGAGGTTTCTCCCCGAAAGCAGTTGACAGCCGGGGAGATGCATCCAGGCAATGGAGGAACATTTTCTTTCAGCGAATTGCAGCACAATGTTCTTGTGGATGTGAAAGCCAGAGCCATCTTGGGCAAGAAGGAAATCCTGGCCTCAACACTACCTTGTGCCTATGCAAAACCAGAAAGGGTTCTTGCAGGATAAAGCTTGGCATTTAGACACTTGCCCCGTGAGCAAGCTCAAATTGTTTTAAACAGTTTAGAGAGCAGAGAGAACCAGATTCAGATCCCATGGAGTCATAGGGGATTGAACAAGGAGAGCTCACTTTATACTCAACTTTATAAAGGTCTATGATAGTGCAGGCACCTCCCGATATCCACTCCTGTTTTCCTTACACTTTCACTGGTTACAGAATGCGATACAGCCAAAAGGCAAAAGGCAAGTGAGCAGGCTATGCTTTTAAAAGTTTACATTATGACTGGTTAATTTTAAAGTCCTGTGCAAGATCAGGTATAATACGGTGCCCGACAGTACCTATACTAGCTAACACCCATTTGTGGGCCAGTTCGTTATTTTCACTTTGCAACCTGTACTGGCCGATATCCTAAAAAACTATCTGCTTGGCTGCCTTTGGCTTCAATACTTCAAGGTCACTGAACCAGATCAACAAATATAAATTAAAGTGGGTCTAAAGGCTGAAGGTTTTTAACTTAAATTCTCTGCATTAAAAGGTAGAAAGAAAACCTCCTGAGTGCAGCTTGCAGCTCCGCTCTCTCCCATAAGGTCCATAGACAGCAGCGAGGGCCACTGGCCATTTGGCCGAGCTGCGCACTGTGTAACAATGGACACACAGAGCATGGCGATCCTGCACAAGCACCCCCCATAGCAAGCTGCTTGGCAGGGGGGGGGGGCCAGTGGGGGACCTCAGAAGAAGAGGATTGGGGCGGCTCCGTGTAAAACCATTGTACAGAGAAGGTAGTTTAACACGTTTGCCATTTTAAAGAAATAAAATTTGATACTTGACAACCACTGGATTACCAGCAGCCTAGCAACTAGCGTTTTCAGAAGGAGAATCCACAAGTGTGTATTTTTAAAATATATAGCAAATAATTTCTTTGGAGTCTTTAGTATTTATAAACTAAGCCGTTTGATGAGAGAGGGGAGTCGCTTAAAAAGGGGAGTTCCAGCCTTTATGTTTATTAAAAGTCAGCAGCTACAAAAAGTGTAGCTGCTGGCTTTTAACAAACAGACACTTACCTGTTCCACTGTCCAGTGACGCGGCCAAAACGGAGCTTCGCTCGCGCCTCCATTCTAACTGTGGGCACCCGACCGTGACAGCTTTCGGCTTTACGGCCGGGCACTCACTGCGCATGCGCGAGCAGCGCAATCTGAGTGGACAAGCGATCGCCTGGGACCTGTCACGTGTCCCAGGTGATCGCCTACAGGGAGGGGCCGCCAAAAGGCGATATGACGAGTCGCCTAAGCGGTCCCTGGGCGAAAGGAGGAAGTGGGACAGGAATTCCCACACCCCCCCAAAAAAATTAAATGCCAAATGTGGCATGTAAGGGGGCGAGGAGTGGTTTAAGCGGAAGTTCCACTTTTGGGTGGAACTCCGCTTTAAGCTGTGAATCATAAAACTTTCCCCAGCAGGCTGAATAGAACGATTATCTGAGAGCGCCACCCAGTGGAGAATACAAAATGTTGAAAGAAATAAAAAAAACTAAAAAAATAAAAATAAAAAAAAAAACGCACAAAAATAAAAAAAATTCAACAATCATAAAACAAAACCACTAGGCATTGCCTTAAAGGGGTTGTAAAGGTACAATTCTATGCATTAAAGGAGCACTATACCTTTTTTTTTTTTGCTTAAAAATAACAAACATGTTATACTTACCTCCACTGTGCAGCTCGTTTTGCACACAGTGGCCCCGATCCTGGTCTTCTGGGGTCCCTCGGCGGCTGTCTTGGCTCCTCCCCGCAAGGACTCCACACCTTAATGCGAGTGAGCTCGCATGGTGTGGAGTGATTGCGGGCGCGCTCCCGTGATACAGCGGCGGCCATAGCCGCCGACTGTATCACTCGGCCCCGCCCCCCGGCGTGCCGCGTCATTGGATGTGATTGACAGCAGCGCCAGCCAATGGCTGCGCTGCTTTCAATCTATCCAGTGTAGCCAATCGGCGGCCAGGCAGAAAAACGAAGAGGATGACGGGGACGAGCATGGGACTTTCGAGGGGCCAGGTAAGAAAAACGGGGGCTGGGGGGGGGGGGGGGGCGGTATTGTCGAATGTTTTTTCACCTTAATGCATAGGATGCATTAAGGTGAAAAAACATGTAACTTTACTACTCCTTTAAGGTGAAAAAACAACCGAGTACTTGCAGCCCCCCCTCCCCCCACCCGATCACCCATTTACTTACCTGACCCCTCGAAAGTCCCGCGCCGTGAATGCGTAGGCTTCTCAGGTCATTCATTGGTTGATTGAAATCAGCGCAGACATTGGCTCACGCTGCTGTCAATCACATCCAATGACGCCACTATCCAACATGCGAGAAAGCTCGCATGGACGAGCCGATACAGCCACCGAGGGACCCCAGAAGACCAGGTTCGGGGCCACTCTGCAAAACGAGCTGCACAGTGGAGGCAAGTATAACAGGTTTGTTATTTTTTTTTTTAAATATATAAAATTGTGCCTTTAGTGTTCCTTTAAAAAGGCCACCGAAGCATACTCAGTAAAAAAGATGGAATTGTAACATTTCATGTTTAAAGTTACTATATTCTGAAAATGCATGCTTTATACCAGCCCTCAAATTTTCCACTCGCCTACTCGCATTTTGCGAGTGAAAAATTGTTTCTGGTGAGGAGCTGGGCTGCCTGGGAGCAGGGGGGGGGGGGGGGGGGGGGGGGTCGAGTGCTGCCGGCATGCGGAGTTGAACGGGAGCTGTTCTTTCCATCGATCGAAGAGAGCATAGAGGAAGAGGAAAGCTGCGGGATCACACAGCGATAGCCCGCTGTTACAGTTTACATTACAATTGCCTCCGCTCATGATTACACAGCCCCGCCTCCTGACCCCACACCTGTGAGACAGAATGCCAATCCAATTCTGTTGTGGGGCTGTGGTGTGCAATCACGAGCGGAGGTAATTGTAATGTAAACCTGTAACAGCGGGCTATCACTGTGTGATCCTGCGGCTCTCTTCTTCCCGGTGATGATCCTCTGCACAGGTAAGCCGAGGCTGCAACGGCGGCCACAGGTAAGCCGAGGCTGCAACGGCGGCCACAGGTAAGCCGAGGCTGCAACGGCGGCCACAGGTAAGCCGAGGCTGCAACGGCGGCCACAGGTAAGCCGAGGCTGCAACGATAAAGTTGTTAACCACTTCAGCCCCGGATCATTTGGCTGCACAAAGACCAGAGCACTTTTTGCGATTCGGCACTGCGTCGCTTTAAAGTGGTTGTAAACCCCGTTTTTTTTTTAAACCTGCAAAACAGACATAATGAGCTAGTATGCATAGCATACTAGCTCACTATGAATCACTTACCTGAGATCGTAGCCCCCGCAGCAGTGCTCGGACACCTCCGTCGCCGGTTCCATCTTGCTCCCCCTCTGCCTTCCGTGTATCGCCGCTCTGGCGCTGTTATTGGCCCAGGAGCGGCGATGACGTCACACCCATGCACGCTCGGGCCGGCTAACTCCATTCAGAAATCCGGCTACTAAGCCGGCCTGCTAGTGCGCATGACATCAGCGGCGCCGGTTTTAAATGCAAATATCTCCTTAACCATGTAGCTTAAGGAGATATTTCATGCACCTACAGGTAAGCCTTAATCTAGGCTTACCTGTAGGTGCATGTTGTCAAAGTGGGTTTACAACCACTTTGACAATTGCACGGTCGTGCAACGTGGTGCCCAAACAGATCCTTTTTTTCCCCACAAATAGAGCTTTCTTTTGGTGGTATTTGATCACCTCTGCGGTTTTTATTTTTTGCTATATAAACAAAAATAGACAATTTCGAAAAAAATATATATATTTTTTACTTTTTGCTAGAATATCCCCAAAAAATATATAAAAAAATAAAATAAAAAATTTTCCTTAGTTTAGCCCGATATGTATTCTACATTTATTTTTTTTACCAAAAATATTGCAATAAGCGCTTATTGATTGGTTTGCGCAAAAGTTATAGCGTCTACAAAATAGGGGATAGTTTTATGGCATTTTCATCAATAATTTTTTTTTACTAGTAAAGGCGGTGATCAGCGATTTTTATCATGACTGCGACATTATGGCGGACACATCGGACACTTTTGGCGCCATTTTGGGAACAATCACATTTATATAGCGAACAGTGCTATGAAAATGCACTGATTACTGTGTAAATGTGACTGGCAGGGAAGGGGTTAACCACTAGGGGGCTAGGAAGGGGTTAAGTGTGTCCTAGGGAGTGATTTTAACTGTTAGCAGGCGTGGCTTACTGTGACATGACACTGATCGCTGCTCCCGATGAGGGAGCAGACGATCAGTGTCCTGTCACTAGGCAAAACAGGGATATGCTTGTTTACACAGGCATGTTCTGCAGCTCCATGACACACGATCACGGAGCTCGTGGCAGGGGTGCGCGCCCACACGGCGGCAAATTTAAAGGGACGTATAGATGCACGTCGATTTGCCTGTCCGTGCCATTCTGCCGACGTAAAAGTGCGCGAGTCGGTCTTTAAGTGGTTTATTTTTGTAACTTAATTCTGCATAGAACATTTAAGTGTAAATTCATGATAATTTATGAGGGCGTGTTTAGGGGCAGTGCATGGTAGGGATTGGGTGGGGCAACTGGTGGCGAGTAACCCTTAAGGCCGGGCTAGTCGCTCAGGACTTGAAATTTTGAGCCCTGCTTTATACTATTGGCTAAGTGGGCTGATCTCTTCTAGGCCCCTTTTCACATGGGGCGGATTTCGCTCCGATCAGCAGGGAATCAGCTCACAGATCTGCCCATCAGAGCAGAGAGGCAGAGAACACATCCATGTCCACTCACTTTTTGCACTTTTCTGAACAAACAGAGCCCACTCTACTCTATGGGCAGCGGAGAGTAAGTGGACTCGGCTGTTCGTTAACACCCAAGTACTGTCCACTCCACCTAAAGACGAGCCTCCTTCTGATTTTTATTTTAGCAGATCCAGAGGTAGGTAGATGTAAACTGACAAATCCGTTTACACCCACCTATCTACAGGGATGAATGGACCTTTCCAATCAGGACCACCTGAAAAACTGACAGGCGGACCTGATCAGAATGGCCGTATGAAAGGGGCCAAGTGAAAGAGGCAAGAAATTAGGCAACCCGTTGTAAAAAGCCTCCAGTACTTTCAATACATAGGATTAAAAGGTCCTCTACTGTAAAGCTGTTTTTTCCAATATCTAAATTATTTCAGAAACATTCAAACAGAAACCTGAAGATGGTACAGGAGCTCTTTCCATTTTGTTTTAAATCCACTAACGATCTACATTAAAAAATTGCATTCAATATAATGTACCTGGAGTTCCTAACAAATTATTATCTCTCATGAGCCGGTAATCCTCTTCATTCAAATTATTTACAAACTGATAGAAAGCTTCCTCTCTGTCCAACCGGTCCATCTGACTCTGGCGTTGAGAATCTGACTGTTCAGCATTTCCTTTCCCGGTAGAATCGGTACTCTCCATGTTGACTAATTGATGTATAGGTGAACCTGTCTAACAAAGAAACAATGTTAATACGCAAGGTACAGAAAGTTTGGCAAACACCACATGGTCAGCATGCAGAACAAGTCACAATGGACTGTCAGGCAATATAATGCAAACATTTGTTAAAGTATAAGTTCACCTTTACAGAGAAAGTAAAGCCTCGTACACACGGTCGGACTTCCATCGGACTTTTCCGTGGATTTTTGTCCGAACGGAGTTGGCCGGGAACACCCATAGCATACACACCACAGGACTTTTCTGCAAACTTTCCCAAAACTTCTTCCAACATCGCGTGGTTTTTCTGCTCTTTACCGCCACCCTTTGGTCAACTTCTGATATTGTTGGTTGATTTTAACATTATTTGTTTTGTCCATCGGACAAAAGTCCGATGGTTTTCTGTACACACGGTCGGACTTTGCTCCATCAGACTTTTGTTGGCCAAAAGTTTGTCCGTTTGCAGACCAAACTTTTGTCCGATGAAAACAAAAACCAAAAAAAATAAGTTTGTCCGATGGAGTGTACACACGGTCGGATTGTTGGTCCAACTTGCTCAAAATGAAGGCGGGGCTATGCGGGATCAGATTGGTCAGCGCTGCCCATGTGACAGTGTCGACCAATTAGAACGCTACAAAATTTGAAGATTAAAGCGGAGATCCATCTTTAAAAAAAAAATATTAAAAGCCAGCAGCTACAAAAACTGCAGCTGCTGACTTTTAATAAATGGACACTGACCTGTCCAGGGTGCCCGCGATGTCGGCAGAAGACGAGCAATCGGGGGGGGGGGGGGGGGGCGAAGGAGTGGCGTATTCTGCGGATATCTATGCCGGGAAGTGGGTGCAAATGCCTGTATTATACAGGTATCTGCACCCCCCTCCCCCCTGTAAGATGCCAAATGTGACACCGGAGGGGGAGCGTTCCGAAAAGCGGAGGTTCACTTTAAGCAAAGGGGATTTCTAAGCTCCGTTCCAGTGAGGCAG
Organism: Rana muscosa; assembly: GCA_029206835.1. NCBI lineage: Eukaryota > Metazoa > Chordata > Amphibia > Anura > Ranidae > Rana > Rana muscosa. The sequence continues at coordinate 184,022,776 of CM055125.1, forward strand.
CTATAGCAGGGCTCATAATGGGAGATTGCCCCACTTCAGGTCAGTGGGACGGGGGGCCCTGTGTAAGTTTACCTTAGAGATTGTTCTGTAAACGTGAAGTTACCCTATAAATTTAGAACCATACAATATGCCAGGACTCGACAAACACCAGGTCGCCATGGCGAGTAGAATTTTTGTCCTGGCGCCTGGGGGTTTGTCAGCCCCAGTGGTTGTAGCGTAAGGGGGCAGCCGCGCACAACGGGAGTTGTGGAATGTCAGTCCTAACACTGCCGGGTGCCCAGATGCCGTGAGTGTACGAGACCAGGGAGGGGGCGGCGCTGTGAGAGCAGATTAACCACTTCCCGCCGCCATATTGCAGAATGACGGTGACAAAGTGGTTGTGATATCCTGACTGGACGTCATATGACGTGATCAAGATAGCACAGCCAGCGCGCATCCACGGGGGTGCGCAGCGATCTAAGGTGCTGTGTGTCAGTCTGACACACAGCATCTCCGATTGTGGTATGAAGCCTCGGTCAGAGGCTTCATACCACGTAATTGGCTGTGACCAATCACAGCCGGTCATTGTGTGGACCAGGAAGTGCCGGAAAACGGCTCTCCTCGGTTCACGCCGACAGGGAGAGCCGATCGGCGACTCTCCCTGTCGGGGGGGGGGGGGGGGGGTTCTGTGCTGATAATCAGCACATTGATTATCAGCACAGACCCATCAAAATGTACCAATCAGTTAAAAATAAATTCCCATCACATGCCAACCTGTGCCCCTATATAAAGCCTGTCAGTGCCCAGATCAGTGCCCAAAAATTGACAATCAGCACCCCATCAATTCCTGTCAGTGCCACTCAAAAGCCTGTCAGTTGCTCCTCATCAATGCTGCCTATCCAGTGCCAGCTATCAGTGCCGCCCATCACAGTTTTTTAATTGTCGCTCTTTTTTCATTTATAGCGCAAAAAATTAAAAACCAGGGGTGATCAAATACCACCAAAAGAAAGCTCCATTTGTTGGAAGAAAATGATAAAAATTTAATTTGGGTACAGTGTAGCATAACCGCGCAATTGTCATTCAAAGTGCGACAGTGCTGAAAGATAAATTGTCCTGGGCAGGAAGGGGGGAAAGTGCCCTGTATGGTAGTGTTTTTTAAAGGAGGAGAGGTGGCGGGATTGTAAGGAGCAGATGAAAGATGTGAGCTGTATGGAAGTAGGAGGGGCGGAGTGGGAAAAGAGCCGAGCTGATGCGCGGAGCGAAGCCCTGGCAGGAAATGTCCCCCGTGTGGCTCATGGTGGTGTGGACTTGAGCCTCCTGCTCTGTGCTCATCCTACAAGGTCCCTGCGTGCGGGTCCAGGCTGACCTGTTCAGCCTCACATCGGAGCAAGAAACGGAAGGCGCTACACTGGCTCTGCAGTGGCCCAGAGCCTGAAAGCCCGGATGCCAGTGTGGCCACCTGTCAGTGCAACATCGATGCCATCCCACCAGTGCAGTGCCCACCATTTTTAGCAATAAAACCCACATTGATGATTAAATACCAAAAGAAAACTATTTGTGTGCAAAACTTTTTTATAAAAAATGTCATATGGGTACAGTGTTGCATGACTGTGTCATTGTCATTCAAAGTGTGAGCAATGAAAGCTAGAAACTGGCCTGGGCAGGAAGGGGGTGAAAGTAACCAGTAGGCAAGTGGCTAAAAAAAAACTGGCTCCCAACTTTTTTAGCTGGCTCATAGATTCAAAGCAAATTTGTCAAGCCCTGCAATATGCTCAAATTCATTGAATAAAGCAGTTCTAAAAAGGCAAAACATTTTATTTTACCTTCGTGCATTCCCTGCATGAAGGTAAAAATGGTCCCAGTAGTTAAATCCCCCTCTCCTCCCTAAATGCTTCACACAGGAAGCAGTGGGAGCCATTGACTCATGCTGCTATTCAGTCAAATCCTGTGAGCAGAAGGCAGAGCCGATCCACGTCATGTGTGTATGGACATAGCCCAGCTCAGGAGCATACCAGCACATGTGCTGCTATAGCACGCAGCTTGCTACGGGGCACACGCAGGGAAGGGGAGAGTGCTTGCAGGGGACCCAAGAAGAGGAGGCAGTTATACCATGTCCATTATGAAAAGAAAAAAATGAAGGTGGTTCTAAAAAAGGCAAAAAGTTTCTCAGTAAACCCTGTACAAAAAAAAACAAAACAACCCTGGTGAGTCTCATGGGAGAAGAGTGAGGAGAAGAGTGAGGAGAAGAGTGAGGAGAAGAGTGAGGAGAAGAGTGAGGAGAAGAGTGAGGAGAAGAGTGAGGAGAAGAGTGAGGAGAAGAGTGAGGAGAAGAGTGAGGAGAAGAGTGAGGAGAAGAGTGAGGAGAAGAGTGAGGAGAAGAGCTGCTGCAGACAGAGGCACAATGACATAACGTGCTAGTATGCATGGCAAGTTCGGCAAGGTTTAACATTGCTCAGCGCTGAAAGATAAAAAAACATTGCATCTTTCTGTTCATTTACAGATCAAAGAAATTACTGTATATACTCAAGTATAAGCTGAGATTTCAGCCCTTTTTTTAGGGCTGAAAATAGCCCCCTCGGCTTATACTCGAGTCAATGTACCTGAAGGACTGCGGGCGTCCATTTTTCAAAAGTCGCGGCTTCCTCCTGGTCCCGTTCCATTATAGGCGTTTGACACTGTTCCGATACCGACCATCACGGAGGTCCTCTCATCCTCGGACTTTCCCAGCAGACACCGTGTTCAGCCCATCACGGACGTCCTCTTGTCCGAGGATGAAAGAAGGTCCGTGATTGGCGGAACACTGAACACAGTGTCTGCTGGGAAACTGAGTCCGAGGATGAGAGGACCTCCGTGATAGGCGTTTGACACTGTTCCGCTACCGCCTGTAACAGAACGGGACCAGGAGAAAGCCGCGACTTTTGAAAAATGGATGCCCGCAGCCTGTCAAGAATACGGGTACACTGACTCGGGCACAGCGAGGCTGCAATGGGCAGCGAGAATGGCCACAGCGAGGCTGCAAATGGGCACAGCGAGGCTGCAAATGGGCATTGTTGACCCTCTTTTCCGCTTACAGTAGCTGCTGCATTCTCACCCTAGGCTTATACTCGAGTCAATAAGTTTTCCCATTTTTTTGTGGTAAAATTAGGGCCTCAGCTTATACTCGAGTATATACGGCAACTTCGGTCTGCAAATTAGGTCAGTTTAAACACTTACCGACTGCAACGGCATGGCAGAATGGCACGGGCAGGCAAAGCAACTTGCCTGTACGTTGCTTTGAATCGTCGCCTGGCGGGCGCGCCGCCGCGAGCTCAGTGACCGTGCCTGCGGACTCGATGTCTGCCGGTGTCCCGCGATCATGTCACAGAGCGGCAGAACGGGGAGATGCCTATGTAAACAAGGCATTTCCCTGTTCTGCCTAGTGACAGGACAGTGATCTACTGCTCCCCGTCATTGGGAGCAGTGATCAATGTCGTGTCACTTGTAGCCCAGCCCCCTCACAGTTAGAATCACTCCCTAGGACACACTTAACCCCTTCCTCACCCCCTAGTGGTTAACCCCTTCCCTGCCAGTGTCATTTACACAGTAATCAGTGCATTTTTATAGCACTGATCGCTGTATAACTGACAATGGTCCCAAAATAGTGTCAAAAGTGTCCGATGTGTCCGCCGCAATGTTTTTTTTTTTAAATCGTAAAAAACGCATTTCGCCGCCATTACTAGTAAAAAAGAAAAAAATGTATAAAAAATTCCATAAAACTATACCCTATTTTGTTGATGCTATAACTTTTGCGCAAACCAATTAATGTACGCTGAAGTCGCGCTCAAGTCGTCTCCAAGTTGCCTTGTAAAGTCGCGCTGGAAATCGTGTTGCCCCAGTGTGAACGGGCACCAAGACAAAAAAGAAACATTGTTTATTTTTTAATCTGTTTCTTCATCTACAGTTCAAAGGGATGAAGTAGCATCTATGTCAGGGCTTGACAAATTTGCTTGGAATCTAGGAGCCATCTAAAAGTTAGGAGCCAGGAACGCGCCCCGTCCCGCCGAGCTCACGCACAGAAGCGAACGCATACATGAGTAGCGCCCGCATATGAAAGCGGTGTTCAAACCACATGTGAGGTATCGCCGCGATTGGTAGAGCGAGAGCAGTAATTCTAGCCCTAGACCTCCTCTAACTCAAAACATGCAACCTGTAGAATTTTTTAAACGTCGCCAATGGCGATTTTAAAGGGTAAAAGTTTGTCACCATTCCACGAGCGGACGCAATTTTGAAGCGTGACATGTTGGGTATCAATTTACTTGGCGTAACATTATCTTTCACAATATAAAAAAAAAAAAAATTGGGCTAACTTTACTGTTGTCTTAATTAAAAGTGTATTTTTTCACAAAAAAGCGTGCTTGTAAGACCGCTGCGCAAATACGGTGTGACAGAAAGTATTGCAACGACCGCCATTTTATTCTCTAGGGCGTTAGAATAAAAAATATATATAATGTTTGGGGGTTCTAATTGGAGGGAAGGAGATGGCAGTAAAAAAAAAAAGACAGGGGAAGCTCCATTAGCATTGCTGGTTGTCTCGTCATACCAACGTCCACCACAAGATGGCGCCAGATCACAGAAGGAAGCATAGCCATGCAGAATGCCGCAAATACCGGCGGGCGCACGGAGACACAGGATACCCCAGATGTGCCAGGTCACTAATTTTAGTCGCAATGGCAACCTGGTGCCCGGGGATTGTCGAACACTGATCTATGTTTTTCTATGGCAGTGTCTTAAGCCCCTTTCACACTTGTACGACTTGTCCTGCGACTTGGGACTGCAAAGTCGCATGACAAGTCGTTCCCCATGATTTCCAATGACTACCATTCATATTAGTACGACTTCAAGTCGTGTCACCTTAAAAAGTAGCCCCTGCACTACTTTGGTTCGACTTTGATGCGAGTTACACAGGCATTCCCTGAAAATCGCAGCAAAAAAATTGCGTCAAAATCGCAGCAGCAAAAGCGCGCAACTTTGAAGTTGCGGTAGTGTGAAAGGGGACTAAACAGGTACACTTTCAAGTAGTGCGATTTGAGATGTAGTTCAACTATTACTTTTTTAGGACTTCAGCATGATTTCACTGCCATAGACTAGAATGTAATTCGTGCGGCAAATTTTACCGGTGTCTATAGCAGCACTACTTGAGCCTGAAAAGTTAAATATTAACCCTTTGCTAGTTAAACTTTTGTTCATAACATTACTGTTCATCTCTGTGACATGGACAGCCCATCTCACTTTAGTCGTATCAAATCATTACAAATCTCACAGAAGTAGTGCTGAAGTCAGGCTTTTGTACCTGGTGTGACTGCAAGCTAAAGCAACTTGCCAAGTAAAAAAATAGGATTTTTGTACTCACCGTAAAATCAGTTTCTGACGTCCATGGACTGACACAGCTCTCATACTGTTTACGTGTGGGTATATGTCCCTGCTTGCAGGAGAAGACCTAGGCAGAATGTTAGAAACATTCTAGAACAAAACCAGAGCTGAACAGCCCCGCCCAGGGGGGCGGTCCCTCCGGACATTACCCTCCCACTTGCAGCTAGCATCCTCAGTTCATAAAAAAAGCAGTATAAACCTTAAAAAAAAAAAAAGGAAGGGTGGGTGCTTTGTCAGTCCATGGACGTCAGAGAAACGGATTTTATGTTGCGTACAAAAATCCTATTTTCTCTTATCGTCCGTGGCCTGACACAGCTCTCATACGGTTTACGTGTGGGACGTCCCAAAGCAGTATAAGAAAAGGGTGGGAGCAAACAGTAAAGGAACAACCAAAACTTCACTACTCCAAAACAGCAGAGCTCCTCAATGGAGGAGTTGCAACATTAAGCAGCGGCCTGCAACACTTTGCGGCCAAAGGAAGCATCCGAAGATGCAGCCACAACATCAACCTTATAGAATTTTGAAAAGGCATGAACGGACGACAAGGTCGCCGCCTTGCACACTTGTGAAACCGACGCTTGATGTCGGAAAGCCCAGGAAGCACCAATTGCCCTGGTGACATGCGCCGTAACCGGAAAGGGAGGGGCCACCCCCTTAACGGCATAGGCCTGTATAACAGTCTGTCTGATCCATCTAGAAAAGTTGGCCGACGACACCGCTCGGCCCTGTTTCAGACCAGACACAGACACAACTAGTGAGTCATATCACGTACCACATAAAATATGTGTGAAGCGCAAACCTTCTGGAATGCGATGTATGAGGACACAAGGACGGGAGGACAATGTCCACATGTAGGTGAAAAGCCGAGACCACCTTTTGCAAAAGGAAGGTCGCGGACGCAACACCGCCTTATCCTTATGGATGACCAAATAGGGCGACTTGCAGGACAAGTCCGCCAACTCAGACACCCGTCTGACAGAAGTAATGGCCATTAAGAAGGCCACCTCCTGAAAAAAGGTCAAGAGGGGAATAATCTCTGATATTTTCAAAGTGAGGTTCCTGGAGAACCGAGAGCACCAAATTCAAATCCCGAGGAGGGAGAGGATGTTTCAACAGGAGGGAGCACATGGCGAACCCCCTGCACAAAGGTGCTACCAAGGAATGACCCACTAGTGCAGGGGTCTCAAACTACCGGCCCGCGGGCCATTTGCGGCCCGCGAACAGGTTCCAATTGGCCCGCAGGCAGGGGCCGATGGCTCAGTGTGTCACTCGTCTCTCTACCTTTCTCGGGGTCTGTCTGTGTGGACAGAGCCGGTGCTCCCACTAGGCAGCCACCTAGAACGCAGCTGACCCTTGCCTTATCTCTTCCTCCTCCTTGTCGCCCCCCCTCAAACTTCCGGCAGAGCCGCTGATAGGGGACCAGGACAGGACAGGACCAACCCGCAAGGCTACCAGCGGCAGTGTGCAGCTTCCCGCCCATCGGCTTTGACATGCTGGAGGGAGAGGGATATCTGTGTGTAACAGGGCAGGCAGCCAATAGCGCTGCTCTTCTGAGTGGGAGGGCGTGACTGCTAAGTTGCTTCGCCTCCCACCACCTCTTTAGCCAATCAGATTGTCCGGCCCGCCACATTTAGAAGAGGCTAGTGGCCAGAGCAGGGCGGGATGCAGAAGATCCGACATACCTGAACATGAAGGTATGAGATCAAACATGTTACAATGCTGGCTACAGAAATCTAATCAGCATTCTCCTGTCCTGTGTTCAATGTAAATAAAAACAGATAAGAAGCAGTGTTAGAAGAGGAGGGAATCAGTGTGATCACTGCATATTCCACACACAGCACAGGAGAAGGAGAACACACTGATTGAAGGGTGACTTCCCTTCTCACACTGCTTCTTATCTGTTTTTATTTACACTGAACACAGGACAGGAGAATGCTGATTAGCTTTCTGCAAGAAGCTGGAACTTCAGCTGTTTCTATATAGCTATTTGTGCCAGAGTCCTGTGCCAGCCATCCCTGATTTGTTTGACATTTTCCTTGTTATCTTTTGAAGGCATTAGCTCGTCAGGCTGGGAGCTTCACAGACCTGTTAACCATTTACTGTCCTCCTGTGCTTGAGAAATGACTTGGCAAAGTTTTTTTTTGCCACTTTGTTATATCTTGTAAACTCCTGTTGCAGTGCAGCAATCAATGTTTTTTCCACACTGTTCACTGCTAGCCTAGGACACACTTGTACAATGTCTGCAGTCTCTGACCATCTCCTGTATCAGGTCCGCAGTCTCTGACCATCTCCTGTATCATGTCCGCAGTCTCTGACCATCTCCTGTATCATGTCCGCAGTCTCTGACCATCTCCTGTATCATGTCCGCAGTCTCTGACCATCTCCTGTATCATGTCCGCAGTCTCTGACCATCTCCTGTATCATGTCCGCAGTCTCTGACCATCTCCTGTATCATGTCCGCAGTCTCTGACCATCTCCTGTATCATGTCCGCAGTCTCTGACCATCTCCTGTATCATGTCCGCAGTCTCTGACCATCTCCTGTATCATGTCCGCAGTCTCTGACCATCTCCTGTATCATGTCCGCAGTCTCTGACCATCTCCTGTATCATGTCCGCAGTCTCTGACCATCTCCTGTATCATGTCCGCAGTCTCTGACCATCTCCTGTATCATGTCCGCAGTCTCTGACCATCTCCTGTATCATGTCCGCAGTCTCTGACCCTCTCCTGTACTATGTCTGCAATCTCTGACCCTCGCCTGTAGTACGTTTTGCAGTCTCTGACCATCTCCTGTATCATGTCTGCAGTCTCTGACCCTCTCCTGTACTATGTCTGCAATCTCTGACCCTCGCCTGTAGTATGCTTTGCAGTCTCTGACCCTCTCCTGTAGTATTTCTGCAATAAAGGAGGGCTACAGGCATGAATGAATTAATGTACTGCCACTGCTGGTCATGGTCACTGATGAATTAATGTTTTTGTGTGTGTTTGCAAAATTAAAGTGGGCCGGTCTGGATGAAGTCCAGGGCCAAATTTTTGTCCCAGTCCAGCCCTGCCAGGAGGAGAGGCAAGTGAGCCATCACACTGAGGTTAAGTCCTTAGGTAGGTGACTGGGTTTGAAATTTGTGAGCAGGGGGTATTTGTGAAGTGTAGGGGGGTATTTGTGAAGTGTAGGGGTAGTGCTGGGGGTTAATAGTGCGTCTGCTGACACCAGTGCTGGGGGTTAATAGTGCGTCCGCTGACACCAGTGCTGTTTTTGAAATTTGAAAGTTTGCATGCGGCCCCCATGTGATATGAAAACTTGTCTTGTGGCCCTCAGGTAATTTGAGTTTGAGACCCCTGCACTAGTGGTTGCTGAAGGAAGACGGGCCAAGGCCGAAAACTGACCCCTAATGGTACTCAAAGCAAGCATTTGGGTCACACCACGTTGCAAGGACTGCAGGATACTGGGGACGGAATACGTCCGTGGACGCTAGTCCAGCCTATTATACATAGCGATGTAAGCTTCCCAGGTACGGTGATATATCTTTCAAGCGGAAGACTTTCGTGCCCTGAACATGGTCGAAATGACCGAATCCGGGAGACCTCGGACTCTCAGCACCTGGCTTTCAATTGCTATGCCGTTAACCACTTAACGACCGCCCACTGTAAATATACGTCAGCAGAATGGCACCGACAGGCAGAATCACGTATATGTACGTGATTGCCTTTGTATAGTTGGGGGGTCCGATCGGACGCCCCTTCTTTACAGTGAGCGGTCGTTTTACCTTCGGGAGCGATCCGGCATGAGGGGACGGCCGTTCGATTCCGGCCACCCCCTCTCGATCGCTCCCGGCGAATGAGAGAGCTTCCCCTGCCTGCCAGGAAGGAGGAAGTGATGTCATCTCTCCTGGGGCGCTCACATATACCGAGCGCCGTACAGGAGAAGATGCCAGGTTAGTACACAAAACAGCACACTGACACCAGGACACATAGGCACATAAATCGCCCCCCCAGATCACCCCCCAGTCACAGTGTCACTGATTGCAGTGACCATTTATTTAGTGATCACTGCAATCAGTGACATTTGTGACTGTAAAAGTGTCACTACATTTAGTTTTAGGTCCAGTGTAGCCCCCTAACCCCCCCCTAATAAAGGTTTAACCCCCTGATCACCCCCCAGATAACCCTTTCACCCCCTATCACCACTGTCACTAAGCAATCATTTTTCTGATCGATGTCTTAGCGTCGGTGATGCTGATCGGTAGCCAGTAATTTTTTTTAGGTTCGCCGCAGGTTTTTATAGCGTCGGGTACCCCCATATATTACCTAATGAAGGTTTAACCCCCTTGATCGCCCCCCAGGTAACCCTTTCACCCCCTATCACCACTGTCACTAAGTTATAATTTTTCTGATCGATGTCTTAGCGTCGGCGATGCTGATCGGTAGCCAGTAATTTTTTTTAGGTTTGCCGCAGGTTTTTATAGCGTCGGGTACCCCCATATATTACCTAATGAAGGTTTAACCCCCTTGATCGCCCCCCAGGTAACCCTTTCACCCCCTATCACCACTGTCACTAAGTTATAATTTTTCTGATCGATGTCTTAGCGTCGGCGATGCTGATCGGTAGCCAGTAATTTTGTTTAGGTTCGCCGCAGGTTTTTATAGCGTCGGGTACCCCCATATATTACCTAATAAAGGTGTAACCCCCTTGATCACCCCCCAGGTAACCCTTTCACCCCCTAGCACCGCCGTCACTATGCGATCATTTTTCTGATCGATGTCTTAGCGTCGGTGATGCTGATCGGTAGCCAATAATTTTTTTTAGGTTCGCTGCAGGTTTTTATAGTGTCAGGTACCCCCATATATTATCTAATAAAGGTTTAACCCCCTGATCGCCCCCCAGATAACCCTTTCACCCCCTATCACCACTGTCGCTAAGCAATCGTTTTTATGATCTTTGTCTTAGTGTCGGTGATGCCGATAGGTAGCCAGTAATTTTCTTTTTAGGTTCGCCGTCAGGTTTTTATATAGCGTCAGGTACCCCCATATATTACCTAATAAAGGTTTTAACCCCCTAATTGCCCCTAGTTAACCCTTTCACCAGTGATCATCATATAAGTGTTACGGGTGACGCTGGTTAGTTAGTTTGCTTTTTATAGTGTCAGGGCACCCGCCGTATATAACCCAATAAAGGTTTAACCCCCTGATCGCCCGGCGGGTGATATCAGTTAGGTTTTAGCGTCAGAGAGGGTCTGCGTCACACCCCAGGCAGCGTCAGGTTAGTGCCAGTAGCGCTAACACCCACACGTGAAGCATACACCCCCCTTAGTGGTATAGTATCTGATCAGCTCAATATCTGATCTGATCAGATCTATACTAGCGTCCCCAGCAGTTTAGGGTTCCCAAAAACGCACTGTTAGTGGGATCAGCCCAGATACCTGCTAGCACCTGCGTTTTGCCCCTCCGTCCAGCCCAGGCCACCGAAGTGCAGTATCGATCGATCACTGTCACTTGCAAAACACAACACACATAACTGCAGCGTTCGCAGAGACAGGCCTGATCCCTGCGACTCCAGTGCTGTAGGAGGTAATTTCACCACCACAGTTAAAAAAAAAAAGCATATATGCCGAAGCATTGGGGCAGCAGGAGCGGAGGAGCGATTTTGCTCCTAATGCCGCGTATATACGGTCGAAATTCCGACGGAGGCTTGCCCGTGGAAAAGTCTGACCATGTGTACGCGGCATAACTTTTGCGAGAAGATGCCCCCATGCTTCGGCATATATAAATGGTGCGTGTATGCCCACCATTAGAAGCGGGTGGATGAAGGGCGGTATTCTAATGGTGGGCATACCCACCGATCAATCTTTTTTTTTCGTTCAGCCAACAGGCTGCATGAAAAAAAAGATTACAATACATGTCCAACAAGGACCAGCAACGTACTGGTATGTTGCTGGACTTTGAATGTTTATACCAGAATGATGCCTGCGGGTTTAGGTATCATCTTGGTATCATTCTTTTCAGCCAGCGGCCGGCTTTCATGTAAAAGCAATCCTAGTGGCCAATTAGCCTCTGGACTGCTTTTACAAGCAGCGGGAGGGAATGTCCCCCCCCCGGATATAAAAAGCGCCATTGGGAAAGCATTTTATCACACCGATCTTGGTGTGGTCAGATGCTTTGAGGGCAGAGGAAAGATCTAGGGTCCAATAGACCCCAGTTTTTTCAAAAAAGAGTACCTGTCATTACCTATTGCTATCATAGGGGATATTTACATTCCCTGAGATAACAATAAAAGTGATAAAAATAAATATGGAAGCAACAGTTTAAAAATAAAATAAAAAAGCAAAATTAATAATAAAAAAAAAAAAAAAAAAAGCACCCCTGTCCTGCCCTGCTCTTGCCCAATGGCGAACGCAAGCGTCGGTCTGGCGTCATATGTAAACAGCAATTGCACCATGCATGTGAGGTATCACCGCGAAGGTCAGATCAAGGGCAATCATTTTAGCAGTAGACCTCCTCTGTAAATCTAACGGGGTAACCTGTAAAGGCTTTTAAAAATGTATGTAGTTTGTCGCCAATGCGCGTTTGTGCGAAATTTTAAAGCATGTCGTGTTTGGTATCTATGTACTCGGCCTAAGATCATCTTTTTTATTTCATCAAACATTTGGGCAATATAGTGTGTTTTAGTGCATTAAAATTAAAAAAAGTGTATTTTTTCCCCAAAAAATGCGTTTGAAAAATCGCTGCGCAAATACTGTGTAGAAAAAAAAAATGCAACACCCACCATTTTAATCTGTAGGGCCTTTGCTTTAAAAATATATATAATGTTTGGGGGTTCAACATAATTTTCTTGCAAAAAAATTTTTTTTTCATGTAAACAAAAAGTGTCAAAAAGGGCTTTGTCTTCAAGTGGTTAGAAGAGTGGATGTAAGCTTCCTAATGTTGTGTATAAAATGCCAGAACAGTTCAAAACCCCCCCCAAATGACCCCATTTTGGAAAGTAGACACCCCAAGCTATATACTGAGAGGCATGTCGAGTCCATGGAATATTTTATATGTTGACACAAGTTGCGGAAAAAAAAATTTTTTTTTTTGCACAAAGTTGTCACTAAATGATATATTGCTCAAACATGCCATGGGCATATGTGGAATTACACCCCAAAATACATTCTGTTGCTTCTCCTGAGTACGGGGATACCACGTGTGAGACTTTTTGGGAGCCTAGCCACGTACGGGACCCCAAAAACCAAGCACCGCCTTCAGGCTAAGGGTGTCAATTTTTGATTTCACTTCTCACTGCCTATCACAGTTTCGGAGGCCATGGAATGCCCAGATGGCACAAAACCCCCCCAAATGACCCAATTTTGGAAAGTAGACACCCCAAGCTATTTGCTGAGAGGTATTGTGAGTATTTTGCAGATCTCGCTTTTTGTCACAAAGTTTTGAAAATTGAAAAAAAAAAAAAATAAATAAAATGTTCTTTCTTCATTTTCAAAAACAAATGAGAGCTGTAAAATACTCACCATGCCTCTCAGCAAACAGCTTGGGGTGTCTACTTTCCAAAATGGGGTCATTTGGGGGGGTTTTGTGCTATTTTGGCATTTTATGGCCTTCGAAACTGTGATAGGTAGTGAGGAGTGAAATCAAAAATTTGCGCCCTTAGAAATCCTGGAGGCGGTGCTTGGTTTCCGGGGTCCCGTACGTGGCTAGGCTCCTAAAAAGTCCCACACATGTGGTATCCCCGTACTCAGAATAAGCAGCAGAATGTATTTTGGGGTGCAATTCCACATATAACCATGGCATGTGTGAGCAATATATCATTTAGTGACAACTTTTTGTAATTATTTTTTTTTTTTTTTATTAGTCATTATTCAATCACTTGGGACAAAAAATAAAAAATTCAATGGGCTCAACATGCCTCTCAGCAATTTCCTTGGGGTGTCTACTTTCCAAAATGGGGTCATTTGGGGGGTTTTGTACTGCCCTGTCATTTTAGCACCTCAAGAAATGAGATAGGCAGTCATAAATTTAAAGCTGTGTAAATTTCAGAAAATGTACCCTAGTTTGTAAACTCTATAACTTTTGCGCAAACCAATAAATATACGCTTATTGACATTTTTTTTACTAAAAACATGTGGCTGAATACATTTTGGCCTAAATGTATGACTACAATTGAGTTTATTCGATTTTTCTTATAACAAAAAGTAGAAAATATCATTTTTTTTTCAAAATTTTCGCTCTTTTTCCGTTTATATCGCAAAAAATAAAAATCGCAGAGGCAATCAAATACCATTAAAAGAAAGCTCTATTTGTGGGAAGAAAAGGACGCAAATTTCGTTTGGGTACAACATTGCATGTCCGCACAATTTACAGTTAAAGCAGCGCAGTGCAAAATTCTGAATTCACCTCTGGTCCTCTAGCTACCAAATGGTCCGGGGCTTAAGTGGTTAAAGTGGTTGTAAACCCACTTTTTTTTTTTTTTTTTACAACCTGTAAAAGAAAGCCATAATGAGCTATTATGACTAGCATAATAGCTCATTATGTTCCACTTACCTTAGATCGGGGCCCCCAAAGCCGTCCTCGTCCCTCTGTCCAGCCGCAGACATCACTGCGGCGATAGCCGGAATGTTACTTCCGGGTATCGCCGCACCAGCCAATCACAGCGCCGCTCCGGCGCTGTGATTGGCCGGAGCGGCGGAGACGTCACTCTGCGCATGCGCGCGGGAGGCGTCCCACTCGGCTACGCCCAGCGATTGCTGGGAAGTAGCAGTTTGTAAATGGGATTAACCCCATGAATGCGCCGTTGTCTACGGCGCGCATGCGCCGTAGACAGCGGCGCTTGTCATTTTAGTAAATATCTCCTAAACCGGGTCGGTTTAGGAGATATTTCTTACACCTACAGGTAAGCCTTAATGTAGGCTTACCTGTAGGTGCAAGTTGAAAAAGTGGGTTTACAACCACTTTAAGTCAGAGACTGTAAAACAGGATGAAAAATAGGACCTTGAAACAGAAGGTCCTCCCTTATTGGCAACCACCAAGGAACGTCCGCGATGAGACGTACCAGATCAGCGTACCAATGACGCCGAGACCCACCCGGCGCAAGAGGATCACCGGAATCCCTTCGGCCACAAGCCTGCGCAGCAGGCGAGGAAGCAGCTGCAGCGGAGGATAACAGATATCAGGTGATAATGACCCCATGGAGCACACCAACGGATCCGAGGCATCCGCCCAAGGATCCCTGGACCTGGCCACAAACCTTGACACCTTACAATTAAGTCGAGAGGCCCTCAGGTCCACATCCGGCATGTCCAGGTGTAAGGACCCCTCTCCTGGTCTGGCGACTCAGATAGTCCGCCTGCCAATTGTCTACGCTTGAACGTAGACGGCCGATAGAGACCACGTGGGGAGGCATATTCTGATTGCCAGTATTTCCAGAACATTGATCGGTAAACGGGCTTCATCCGGAGTCCAAAGCCTTGGGGCTGACAGGACTCCCCAGACTCCACCCCAACCCGTCAGGCTGGCGACCGTCATGAACACCGTCCACTGGATGGGGAGGGACGACTTCCCGGACCGAAGAGCCGGGGACCCCAACCACCACGCCAGGGACGCCCTGAGTGGGCGACTCATCTGGAACTGAAGATCCAAGGACAACAGGGATTTGTCCCAAGTGGACAGGATCTCTTACTGAACAGCCTTGTCCCAGGACTCTCATGCAAAAAACGGGTTGACGACCCTTCCCGAGACGTCAGGACCCGCACTACAGACTGAAAAGTCAGTAACTTCTCCAGGGTTAGGAATACTTACGCCTCCAAGGAGTCCAGGATCAGACCGAGATACTCCAAATGCTGAGCCGGGACCAGGACCGACTTCTGAATGTTCGGGAGCCACCCGAAGTCCCTAAGGGTCTGACTGACAATAGTCACACTTCTAATTCTGAGCCATTGTCTGCCCTTAGAAGATCATCCAGATAGCCCATAATAGCAATGCCTCGCTGTCTCAGCAAGGGAACCGGAGCAAGCACATTGGTAAAAAACCTTTGGTGCCGAGGCTAGGCCGAAGGAAAGAGCCACAATTGATGGTGGTCTTTGCCGATCGCAAGCGCAGAAACTGTTGACGTGCGCAGATCGGAACATGCAAGTAGGCGGCCTTGATGTCCAAGGATGCCAGAAAATCCTCTGAGTGTAGCGAGCACCACGCAAATTGATTCCATGCGGAACCTTTGCACCATCACAAAAGCAGTCAGGCCTTGAGGCCCAGGATTGGCCGAACCCCAGTCCACCTTTTGGGACTACATATTTGAGTAGAAACCCTGAACCACCTCACCTGTGACAGAACCGGGACAATCACTCCGGACCTGATCAATCCTGTACAGCCCTCAAGAGGCCCGCCGACGGGCAGAAAGGAGAGGGAGAATTGAGGGAAAGAATCTGTCTGGGGGCCAGGAACGGAATTCTATCCTGTATCCTGAGGTGACCACCTCGCACACCCACCGGTCGGAGATCCGGGAGGTCCACTGAAACGTGAACCTGCAAGGACGTCCCCCCCCCCCCACCCCAGAGTCGGGCAGGGGCAAGACTTCATGCGGCGGTGGGCTTGGGAGCTTGCTTGGCAGGCTTACGCACCCAGGGATGCTTATGTCCCCCAGCCGCACTTTTCCTAGTCTGGGAGGGCTTACCCGTGGATTCTGACTGACGAGAAGAAACTCCTTTGCCGGAAAGGGAGGGCCCGGCCTACGGTGGGGCTCCTTTTTCCGTACCAGACTGAGGAAGGAAGGTGCTCTAACCCCTTGTGACATCCATAATAAATGGCATCCAGGGCAGCCCTAAACAGTCTACCGCCCTTAAAGGGCAAGTCAGCCAGGAGCTATGTGGAAGCTAGGTCGGCCGACCAGCATCTCAGCCAGATAAGGCGACGCAGCACCACAGCAGATAGAGGCCCCAGAAATTAAAGGGGCCGCATCCAAAGTGGCATCGCACACAGAGACCAAACCCTGCGCCAGTTCGTGAGCCAGGGTAATGGTCTCAGGAGGGAGATTATGCTCCTGAACCGTCTGGTGCAAAATCTTTGCCCATCCTGTGAGTGTCTTGAGACACAAGTGTCGCCGCCCCTATAGGTCCTCTGCGGCTTACCCCAGACTTAGTCAATGAATGCATCAAAAAAAAGGCACATATGGAAAAAACCTTTTTGAATAAACAGCTTTAAAAGAACCAAAAAAGGAGACAGCTTTTACCTGAGGTTCCTCAGCCTCAAACATTCAGCTCGAGAGTGTTCCTCACAGCATCGAGTTCACTTACAAGCACCCTGTCAGTTTTTCAGAACTGGGGTCTTCCTCACAGGGAATATCCTGTTTAAAAAACATGAAAATTCTCAGAGCTAGGGTCCTGAGCAGCAATAGCTGATGTGTGGGGAGGGGGCGCTTTACAGGTCCCTTGCGCTCACACACCGCTTCCATCCTGACCAGGATTATTCCAGGACTGCCGACAACTAGTCACTAGGGACCGCAGGAGCACTGCCAGTTGCCTCAGACAAGTGTGGAGAAGCAGGTGAACTAGACTCCATACTGCCACCCTCTGACTGTTAAACACCATCATAGTGAGTAACACAGTCCACCCACTGGCTATGCTGAGGAGGGGACACCCAGAGTACTCACCAACCCCTGTAAGGACCGCTCATTCCGCTGTATGAAACCGCGCTGCAGCGCGGGTGAAACTTGGGGAGAGTGAGGAGACTGTGGAGACCGGACTGTGAGGAGATTGGATATTCGCGCCGCAGCAGCGGCCAATAGAGGGCGAAGCTGTAAGCAAAATCGCTGCGGTTTCAAGAAAATGGCCGCCTACAATACTGCGCCATCGATCTACGGCAAAATGGCAGCCGAGCGCGTTTTTTTTCCAAAATTACCTCAGCGCTAATGGCGCACATGTTTTGCGGTTGTTCACTAACCACAAGGCAGGAGCTCCTGCCCTCAATGGCTGTGGCACGGCAAGCGCTGGAGCGGCTGTTTGAACACAAACAGCCCACTCAGGAACTGAACCTGTGAAGCTTAGCTTTGCTAAGCATACATGTAACCACTATTCCACCACAGTATGTCAACACTCACACACCAGAACACTGTCCCAGTGCCATTAAAACAGACATGAGCTCCCCCAGCCAGGCCAGAGTGACCCCCAAGCACCCCCACACAGCACAGCACCAGTACAGGGTGCAGAGAGCAGCATAACAGGGGGGAGACAGGGAGAACCCCCACATAAAGAAACAAAGCCAGTATTGTACTCACCTGCAGCAGGAGAGACTACTTACCCGTTCCTGGAGGGACCCACTGGTTTGTCTCAGACAGACCCATCACAGAGTAGTACTGCGTAGCTGTCGGCCCGGTCCACCGCAAAAGATACAGTCAGGTACTGTTCAATCTTGAGAGGACCACGGGAGCATGAAAGCAACCCGGCCACCTCTGGAGCCATTTGGTATGTCGTGAACTGAGTCTCACGCACAAAAGGCGAGCATCAGCACGCTCGATGGTCGGACAGGGAAGATGAGGATACTAGTGTACCCAACCTGTTGCCCAGCCGACAGTGTATTGAAGGTCTCAAATAAAATAACAAAATTCCCAAAGGAATAAAATTTCAAAGTAAAATCTTTCAGGAGACTGGCTCCTGAGAGAGCCACGTCTTCTACTAGGCAGAAAAAAAAAAAACTGCTAGCTGCTAGTGGGAGGGTAATGTCCGGAGGGACCGCCCCCCTGGGTGGGGCTGTTCAGCTCTGGTTTGTTCTAGAATGTTTTAACATCTAACATTCTGCCTAGGTCTTCTCCTGCAAGAAAGGACATATACCACACGTAATCAGTATGACAGCTGTGTCAGTCCATGGACGATAAGAGAAATAGCCGAAGATGTAGAGCTGTACACGGCGCCTGTGCAATGAGGACGAGGGGCGGGTTTATTACTGTTATATCGTGTAAGGGGCGGATGGCTACAAAAGAGGCCGAATGTTAAATTGATGGGCAGTGCTGACAACTTGGGGGGTGCTTTTAGCAAAAACTACACGTCTTTGTAGCCATCCGCCCCTTGCACGATATAACAGTAATACCCGCCCCTCGTCCTCATTGCGCAGGTACCGTGTAGAGCCGACTCACAGCTCTACATTTTTGGCTATTTTCAGCGGCTCCGTTGTGGTTCGTACTGCGCAAGCGCTGCGCCTGCGCATTACAGGGGGGACATTATCTGCCGGGGGGGACCTTCATCAGCAGAACACTGGCACCCTTTCTTTCACTCTTCTGGTGTTCACCATAAACCCAACAAGCACAAACAGATCACTTCACTTCCTTGTTACTTTTACTATGGTCAGTCCAGGCAGTTCCTCCCCGTCTACACTTCTCTCTCTGCCTTGCTGCATGATCACACAGTAAGTCAGCACCGATCCTTGCTCCCCTGCCTAGTTCATTTTCTCTTATCTGCTGTCCTCTCCATAAATCTTCACTACACTTATGCTGCCTCCTGTCCTGTCTCAGCTCAGCATTCCACACACACATCTTACACCCTTTCCATCCCAGTTTACTTTTAGCTCTCATAATTGTCCTGTCCCCACCATGCAGCCTAGCACATGCCCTGCATTTTGTCACTAATGAAGACATTAGCACACACACGTTTACCACCCCAACCTCCTCACCGATCCTCTCTTTTATAATATCTTAACCCCCCCCCCCCACATTGTAGCCATTTGTCATGCAATTTGACAAGTCACATCCTATTGCCGGCAAGGCACTGTTCAAATCAATGCGACACGGACTTTGAGTTGCCGCATAAAAATTTGAAAAAGTAGTACATGCACTACTTTTGCGATTTAGGGTGTGACTTCAATGTCGCAACCCAAAGTCGCACTGAGATGCAGCTCTGAAATTGTGCGATTTCAGGTTAAGTCGCACAATTTCAAAGCCACAGTCAACGTGAACGGGGGCTAATAGTAGGTCCACACTGGTGTGCTGTGGTCTGGCCACAGTGCGATTGTATATGCAGTTTACCCACAGTTTTAGGTGCGCTCCCATTCAATTCTATTAGACTGTTTTCACGAAAGCAAATTACAGTCTTGCATGCTGCATCTTTGATGCGCAATCAGAAAACACACAGTCCACTAGAATTCATCAGGAGCACACCTAAAACTGCAAGTAAATCACACATACAATCGCACTGTGGTCAAACCAAAGCGCACCAGTGTGAAACCACTATAAGGCTATGATCACGCGCAGTCAGGATCATGCACAAAATTGTGGTTTTCTTGACAAACACAGAAGCGCACTGTCCTTTAGTAGATACACAGCAGTGCCATTGATAGTTCAGGGCACCCCCACATGTGGTTTGGTACAGGACATTTTTAGAAAAGGGTCTTGGACTTCCTTTCCACATTTCCAAATTGGCACCACTGACCACTACCCCATATGTGTGCACCCATTACTCTCAGGTTGCTGCAGTGCAACACTTTAAGTACTATTATAGTGCATGTCACAAACATTACTCAGTGGGGGATCGTTCCTCTGATCCCCGCTGAGCAGGCGAATGACCGGTCCGTCTCCGCTCACTGTGCCGAGATGAACCTGTCAAGAGACCCGCTCTCCTTTATGGGGAGATCGGATGAAAACGGATCGATAGGCTTTCCATCTGTCTGGATTTCACCAACAGGATCGGGTGTCAGCGGACATGTCACCGCTGACATCTGCCGCTCCATAGGAGTGAATGGAGGTTCCGATCAGGTCCGCCTGAAAAACTAACAGACAGACCTGATCGGAAAGCCTGTGTGAAAGGGGCCCAAGTCCGAACCCGAGGGGGCGCACTTTGCCCTGGGCGCTGGATGACCTTGTCCCAGCACTGGTTACAGTTACACTCGGCTTAGTGTGAAGCCAAACCAGTGCCACCCGCCAGTGCCATCTGTACTGAGGACATCAAGGGTGTGCTAGAGTGACAGGAGTAAGCAAGGAGTGGAGTAGGCGAGTTTTTTTTTTAAATCGGCCTAAAATATCGGCCACAAAAATCAGCCACAGGCCGCCCCAAATTTCTAAATATCGGCATCGGCCAGAGAAAACCCCATATCGGTCGACCTCTAGTCTGGTGTATTCTATCACTTTGAGACTTCATTTACACACCTGTAAAAAAAAAAAAAAAAAAAAAAAAACGCACCTACAAGTGTTTAATTATGGATCAGCTGATTGTTTTCAATAAAGCCATTCTCCCAGCTGCGTAAACATGCACTACATTCAGACCCGTAACACAGAATCCAAGAATCTGCTTCTAAGGCCTCTTCCACACGGGGCGGATCCGTGAAGCTCCGCTTGCTCAGCGGGGATCGCTCCGTTGATCCCCGCTGAGCCGACGGATGACTGGGCGGTCCCCGCACACTGTGCAGGGACCGCCCTGTCAGAGCGCCGCTCTCCCCTATGGGGAATCGGATGACGACGGACCATAGAGTCCGTCGTCATCCGATCCGCAGACGGAAGGAAAAATAGGATTTTCCACCGTCACACTTTTTCGGAGCGGATGTCAGCGGACATGTCTCCGCTGACATCCGTGCTTCCATAGGGGTGCATGGAGGATCCGTTTCAGGTCCGCCTAAAAAACTGACAGGCGGACCTGAACGGACTTCCGTGTGAAAGAGCCCTTAGAACGCGTTGGTAAGTGCATATCAGTAAAAAAACTTTGTTATTTTTGATTTGTATTACTGAACACGTCCTCCTAAAGTCCATAACATGGGGATGAGGTGTTCTGTAGTTCACAGAGAAGACTGGACAGAGCTGACACAATTCTGCGAGAGTTCTGTGCAGCACAAGCACAGAACAGTTTACAAAGCTCTGTAGAATTCTGACAGGATCAAGTTTTTTTTTTGCACAGATATAACAAAATGCTTGAAGTTGCCTATTTACTTGACCAAAATGAAGCAAAATAAGAGAAATTCATTGTTCGGATTAAAACCTAGTACACACGAGTTTTTTTTTTTTTCCGCTTAACCCAGTCTGTTGAACGAAAAAAAAAAATATATAAAACCTGACAGCTCCTTTTGGAGCAGATGTACTAACAACCTGATGTTAGTACAGTGTTCTCACCCGCTAAGCTGTTATATTCTGTCAGGACGACAGTCCCTGTTGCTCTCAGAATACACGGACTGGCAGTGATCAATCCCCCCCCCCCCCCCCAATGACTGATTTTTGCCAAGCAGGTGTTGCCATTCAATGGTCAAAATTTGGCTAGTCCTTGCTGAAGCGGATCAGTTTTAATCAGTGCGTGGCAGTCCCTCTTCAACAGAAGTTGATTGATTGACTTCCGATGAAGGGACATAATTGAATTTTTTTTCTCAATCAGCAACTGGTGCTGATCACTGTATTCTGACTGTGGAGGGGTGACGCTGTCAGAATTCAATGGCCCCATGGGGAGGATTCCTCCACCCACCTCAATTGTGTGGATGGAGGAATGGATTTTTTGTTCAGCCCTCTGGCTGAACGAAAAAACAGAAAAAGAACAGTGTATAGCCAGCTTTGTTTCTTCATGTCAAATATTGCCCATAAAAAATAAGCCTTTCAGAAAATTTCAACCAGTTCTCCATTGCAAATGATCAGTATTCATTTGCAGGTTGTGACCCCATTTCATGTTAACCACTTAAGCCCCGGACCATTTGGTAGCTAGAGGACCAGAGGTGAATTCAGAATTTTGCACTGCGCTGCTTTAACTGTAAATTGTGCGGACATGCAATGTTGTACCCAAACGAAATTTGCGTCCTTTTCTTCCCACAAATAGAGCTTTCTTTTAATGGTATTTGATTGCCTCTGCGATTTTTATTTTTTGCGATATAAATGGAAAAAGAGCGAAAATTTTGAAAAAAAATATATTTTATACTTTTTGTTACAAGAAAAATCGAATAAACTCAATTGTAGTCATACATTTAGGCCAAAATGTATTCAGCCACATGTTTTTAGTAAAAAAAATGTCAATAAGCGTATATTTATTGGTTTGCGCAAAAGTTAGAGAGTTTACAAACTAGGGTACATTTTCTGGAATTTACACAGCTTTAAATTTATGACTGCCTATCTCATTTCTTGAGGTGCTAAAATGGCAGGGCAGTACAAAACCCCCCCAAATGACCCCATTTTGGAAAGTAGACACCCCAAGGAAATTGCTGAGAGGCATGTTGAGCCCATTGAATTTTTTATCCCAAGTGATTGAATAATGACCAAAAAAAAAATAAATTACAAAAAGTTGTCACTAAATGATATATTGCTCACACATGCCATGGTTATATGTGGAATTGCACCCCAAAATACATTCTGCTGCTTCTCCTGATTACGGGGATACCACATGTGTGGGACTTTTTGGGAGCCTAGCCGCGTACGGGACCCCGGAAACCAAGCACCGCCTTCAGGATTTCTAAGGGCGCAAATTTTTGATTTCACTCCTCACTACCTATCACAGTTTCGAAGGCCATAAAATGCCAAAATCGCACAAGACCCCCCCAAATGACCCCATTTTGGAATATAGACACCCCAAGCTATTTGCTGAGAGGAATGGCGAGTATTTTACAGCTCTCATTTGTTTTTGAAAATGAAGAAAGAATATATATATATATATATATATTTTTTTTTTTTTTCAATTTTCAAAACTTTGTGACAAAAAGCGAGATCTGCAAAATACTCACAATACCTCTCAGCAAATAGCTTGGGGTGTCTACTTTCCAAAATGGGGTCAGTCATTTGGGGGGGTTTTGTGCCATCTGGGCATTCCATGGCCTCCGAAACTGTGATAGGCAGTGAGAAGTGAAATCAAAAATTTACACCCTTAGAAAGCCTGAAGGCGGTGCTTGGTTTTGGGGTCCCGTACGTGGCTAGGCTCCCAAAAAGTCTCACACATGTGGTATCCCCGTACTCAGGAGAAGCAACAGAATGTATTTTGGGGTGTAATTCCACATATGCCCATGGCATGTTTGAGCAATATATCATTTAGTGACAACTTTGTGCAAAAAATTAAAAATAAAAAAATAAATTGTCTATTTTCCGCAACTTGTGTCAACATATAAAATATTCCATGGACTCGACATGCCTCTCAGTATATAGCTTGGGGTGTCTACTTTCCAAAATGGGGTCATTTGGGGGGGTTTTGAACTGTTCTGGCATTTTATACACAACATTAGGAAGCTTACATCCACTCTTCTAACCACTTGAAGACAAAGCCCTTTTTGACACTTTTTGTTTACATGAAAACATTTTTTTTTTGCAAGAAAATTATGTTGAACCCCCAAACATTATATATATATTTTTAAAGCAAAGGCCCTACAGATTAAAATGGTGGGTGTTGCATTTTTTTTTCTACACAGTATTTGCGCAGCGATTTTTTAAACGCATTTTTTGGGTTAAAAAATACACTTTTTTTAATTTTAATGCACTAAAACACACTATATTGCCCAAATGTTTGATGAAATAAAAATGATGATCTTAGGCCGAGTACATAGATACCAAACACGACATGCTTTAAAATTTCGCACAAACGCGCATTGGCGACAAACTACATACATTTTTAAAAGCATTTAAAAGCCTTTACAGGTTACCCCAGTAGATTTACAGAGGAGGTCTACTGCTAAAATGATTGCCCTCGATCTGACCTTCGCGGTGATACCTCACATGCATGGTGCAATTGCTGTTTACATATGACGCCAGACCGACGCTTGCGTTCGCCATTGGGCAAGAGCAGGGCAGGACAGGGGTGCTTTTTTTTTTTTTTTTTATTATTAATTTTGCTTTTTTATTTTATTTTTAAATTGTTCCTTCCAAGTATTTTTTTTTTTTTATCATTTTTATTGTTATCTCAGGGAATGTAAATATCCCCTATGATAGCAATAGGTAGTGACAGGTACTCTTTTTTTGAAAAAACTGGGGTCTTCTAGACCCTAGATTTTTCCTCTGCCCTCAAAGCATCTGACCACACCAAGATCGGTGTGATAAAATGCTTTCCCAATGGCGCTTTTTATATCCGGGGGGGGGCATTCCCTCCCACTGCTTGTAAAAGCAGTCCAGAGGCTAATTAGCTGCTAGGATTGCTTTTACATGAAAGCCGGCCGCAGGCTGAAAAGAATGATACCAAGATGATACCTAAACCCGCAGGCATCATTCTGGTATAAACATTCAAAGTCCAGCAACATACCAGTACGTTGCTGGTCCTTGTTGGACATGTATTGTAATCTTTTTATTTCATGCAGCCAGTTGGCTGAACGAAAAAAGAGATTGATCGGTGGGTATGCCCACCATTAGAATACCGCCCTTCATCCACCCACTTCCAATGATGGGCATACACGCACCATTTATATATGCCGAAGCATGGGGGCATCCTCCCGCAAAAAAGTTATGCCGCACACACATGGTCGGACTTTTCCACGGGCAAGCCCCCGTCGGAATTTCGACCGTATGTACGCGGCATTAGGAGCAAAATCGCTCCTCCGCCCCTGCTGCCCCAATGCTTCGGCATATTTGCTTTTTTTTTTTTAACTGTGGTGGTGAAATCACCTCCTACAGCACTGGAGTCGCAGGGATCAGGCCTGTCTCTGCGAACGCTGCAGTTATGTGTGTTGTGTTTTGTAAGTGACAGTGATCGATCGATACTGCACTTGGGTGGCCTGGGCTGGACGGAGGGGCAAAACGCAGGTGCCAGCAGGTATCTGGGCTGATCCCGCTAACACTGCGTTTTTGGGAACCCTAAACTGCTGGGGACGCTAGTATAAATCTGATCAGATCAGATATTGATCTGTTCAGATACTATACCACTAAGGGGGGTGTATGCTTCACGCGTGGGTGTTAGCGTTACTGGCACTAACCTGACGCTGCCTGGGGTGTGACTCAGACCCTCTCGGACGCTAAAACCTAATTGATATCACCCGCCGGGCGATCAGGGGGTTAAACCTTTATTGGGTTATATACACGACGGGTGCCCTGACACTATAAAAAGCAAAACTAACTAACCAGCGTCACCCGTAACACTTATATGGTGATCACTGGTGAAAGGGTTAACTAGGGGCAATTAAGGGGTTAAAACCTTTATTAGATAATATATGGGGGTACCTGACGCTATAAAAACCTGCGGCGAACCTAAAAAAAATTACCAGCTACCGATCTGCATCACGACACTAAGACAGCGTTTAGAAAAACGATTGCTTAGCGACAGTGGTGATAGGGGGTGAATGGGTTACCTGGGGGGCGATCAAGGGGGTTAAACCTTTATTAGGTAATATATTGGGGTACCTGACGCTATAAAAACCTGCGGCGAACCTAAAAAAAATTACTGGCTGCCGATCGGCATCACTGACGCTAAGACAGCGGTCAGAAAAATGATCGCTAAGCGACAGTGGTGATAGGGGGTGAAAGGGTTATCTGGGGGGTGATCAGGGGGTTAAACCTTTATTGGGGGGGTTAGGGGGCTACACTGGACCTAAGACTAAACTTTGGTGACACTTTTACAGTCACAAATGTCACTGATTGCAGTGATCACTAAATAAATGGTCACTGCAATCAGTGACACTGTGACTGGGGGCTGGGGGGGTGATCTGGGGGGGCGATTTATGTCCCTATGTGTCCTGGTGTCAGTGTAGTGTTGTGTGCACTGACCTGATGTCTTCTCTTGTACGGCGCTCGGTATATGTGAGCGCCGCACCAGAGATGACATCACTTCCTCCTGCTCCCTCTGTCTGACACAGACAGAGGGGGCATTTCCATTCGCCGGGAGCGATCGCGAGGGGGTGGCCAGAAACGAATGGCTGCCCCCTCATCCCGGAACGCTCCCGGACACTTAGCCACCGCTCACTGTATAGAAGGGGGGTCCGATTGGACCCCCCAACTGTACAAAGGCAATCACGTACCCTCTACGTGATTGTGCCTGTCGGTGCCATTCTGCCGACGTATATATACAGTGAGCGGTCGTTAAGTGGTTAAACCCCAAATGTGGGTACAATATAAAACATGGTAGGAAAGATGGACTTCTAGTTTGAACCAATGGCATTACACCAGAGGAGATATTATATACAGTACAAATCACACCAATTTATGAACTATAAGAATTTATTGGTACTAAAATAGCACTATCAATTTATGCAGGACTTTACATACACAACGTACGTTCACATTAGTGCCTGCCCTCAAGGAGTAAATTCATTTTTTTTCTCTCCCTTTAATATCTGTAGGGCTGGAACAACTAATCGATTATGAAAATAGTCAACTACAGTATTTTCATAATCGATTAGTTGGTCAGCCGATTAGTTGGCCTGCATACAGAATGCATTATTTCTTTACATATTAGGAAATACAGTGAAGCACACATACAGCTCAATACACGGTCCATACATGTCAGTAAGTGCCTAAGAACTTGTGAAAGCCTCATGGGACATGTAGTCCTGAGCAGGAAGTGAGTGGTTCTAAAGGCAGAAGTTTGTTTTACCTTGCTACAGGGGTAGAGCTGCACAAATAATCGTTAAAGAATTCGATCGCGATTCTTCCCCCCTCATGATCTTAAATCATTTTCCCGGTTCTATGCAGAATTCTCTGCTCACAACTGACCGCTGTCAAAAAAGAAAAATAAAAAAATCCAGGCAGCCTGCCAAGTTTATGACAACATCACTTAGGCCCCTTTCACACTTGGGCGGGGGCAGCGGTAAAGCGGCGCTTTACCAATTTTGCGGCGCTATTCGGCTGCTAGCAGGGCGGTTTTACCCTCGCTAGCGGCCGAGAAAGGATTAAAAACCACCACAAAGCGCCTCTACAGAGGCGCTTTGCCGGCAGTATAGCCGCGGTGCCCCGTTGATTTCAATGGGCAGGAGCGGTGTAGGAGCAGTATAAACACCGCTCCAAAGATGCTGCTAGCAGGACTTTTTTTTACTGTCCTGCTAGCGCACCGCTCAAGTGTGAAAGGCAGTGGCTGTTTCAGGTAGCTTTGCAGGCGCTATTTTTAGCGATATAGCGCCTGCAAAGCGACCCAGTGCGAAAGGGTCTTAGGACGGAGCTTAAGAGATACATTGTAACACTTAGGTCTTTTAGATCAAAGGAATGAACTCCGGTCTCTATATGAGGGAAATTTAACCACTTAAAGCGGAGTTCCACCCATTTAAAAGTCAGCGGCTACAAAAAGTGTAGATTTTAAGACACTCACCTGGCTCACGGTCCAGCGATACGGGTGTATGAAGTCCCGCTCCTCTCCATGGCGCCGGCATTCGCGCTCTGTAAATGACCGGGCAATCTTCTTGGACCTGTGATATGTCCCAGAAGATTGCGGGGAGGGACAGGGGAGAGAGGTGATCTTCCTTCCGATGCCACAGAGCCAGGGGAGGTAGTGGGAGCCTCTAAAAACAAAACAAAAAAAATGACATGCCAAATGTGGCATGTCAGGGGGTCACGCTTAAAGCGGAAGATCCATTTTTGGGTGGAACTCCGCTTTAAAGACTAAACCTTTTTCTGACACTTGTTGGTTACAAGTTAAAATCTGTATTTTTGCTAGAAAATTACTTTGAACGCCCCAAACGTATCTTTTTTTTTTTGCAGAGACCCTAGAGAATAAAATGGCGGTTGTTGCAATATTTTATGTCACACTGCATTTGCGCAGCGGTCTTTCAAACGCAATTTGTATGGAAAAAACACTTTTAATGAATCAAAAAACTAAACAGTACAGTTAGCCCAATTTTTTTGTATAATGTGAAAGATGTTACGCCACGAGAATCGCAATTTTTATTCGAAGCAAAAAATAAATTAAAATTGTGATTCTCATTTTGGCCAGAATCGTGCAGCTCTATATAGGGGGCACTCTTTACTATACTTTGCAGCTTGCTATTGGGGCACTCTGAAGGCAGGAGGAGCCAGAAGCGTCAGTGGGGGATCCCAGAAGTGGAAAATCGTGGCTGCTCTGTGCAAAACCATTACACAGAGCAGAGGCAAGTAGGTTTATGGATTAAAATAAATAAATCACTTTAAAGCGGAGCTCCGCCATTAAAAAAATATTAAAAGTCAGCAGCTACACATACTGCAGCTGCTGACTTTAAATATATGGACACTTACCTGTCCTGGAGTCCAGCGACGTTGGCAGCAGAAGACGAGCAATCGCTCGTCTATCTGCTGCCCCCACCACCATCCTCGCTGATGGAATCAGGAAGTTAAGTAGGGCTGCAACTAACGATTATTTTCATAACCGATTAGTTGGCCGATTATTGTTTCGATTAATCGATTAATATCCGTAAAAAAAAAAAAAAAAAAAAAGTAATTTTGCTGCATTTTTACATTTATTTATTTTTGGCCAATTTGCCGCAAAAACACATTACATGCTTTTCTGAAGCTTCTCTATTGAAGTATATTGAACCAAAAAAACAAAATAGCACCGTTTTGTGTTAAAAAAAGTACTTGCCCTTTCCAAATACGCAGCAGCCGAAAAAATCATGGATGTGAACGTGTCCCATAGGAAACCATGTAAATGACCTGTAGTGTGTTTCTGCAAAAAGTACCAAAAAAAACAGGTGTGACCCGGGCCTGAGATGTTTAGTAACATAATGGTGTTAAAAAAAAACTAAAATGAGTACAAAAAGAGCAAATCGCTACTGTAAGGGGTTCATTTTTTACTGTGGGACAGTGAAAGTAATATTTACAGTAGCGATTTGCTCTTTTTGTACTGTAAAGGGCTCATTTTAGTTTTTTTTAACCCCATTATGTTACTGGCCGATTAATCGATTACTATTTTCATAATTTCATAATCGATTAGTTGTTTCGGCCCTAAAGTGAAGCGTTCCGGCTTCACTGCCTGATTCCCTGCGGCGCATGCGTGAGTCGCACAGCGCCGTCCTCACTGTTCACCGTTGTGTTCTGGGAGCAGTGTGCTTCCCAGAACACAACGGGCGTTCTGCCGGAAGTGACGCACTACCCGTAGAATACCCGCAGAGAGGACTCCCGGATGTGGGTGCAAATACCTGTCTTAGACAGGTATCTGCACCCCCCTCCCCCTGAAAGGTGCCAAATGTGACACCGGAGGGGGGAGGGTTCCGATGAGCGGAAGTTCCACTTTAGGGTGGAGCTCCGGTTTAAAGCTTGTGTGCAGGGAAGATCAGCATCTGAACCCAGAGAAGGCGGAGGCCGAGACTGGAGATTTAAAGTAAACTTTTACCAGTATTGTGCATGTAAAAATGATCATATCCATGAAAAAAAATATAAAAAATAAAGAAAGGCTCAGCTTTTAGTATTTGTGTATTTGGAAGGGTGGATAAAAATTGATTTATGAAAAAAAAAAAAAAAATCTGATTTGTTTTACTTTCATCAAATTTATTTTAACCACTTAAAGACCAGGCCTATTTTTCAAACTTGTTTACATGTTAAAATCATTTTTTTTTGGCTCGAATTTTACTTTAGAAAAAAAATATTTATAATGTTTGGGGGTCCTAACACCCTAGAGAATAAAATGGCGGTCGTTGCAATACTAACCGTATTTGCGCAGCGGTTCTACAAGCGCATCTTTTTGGAAAAATACTTTTTTATTATTCTAAAAACAGTAAAGTTAGCTCCCCCCCCCCCCTCGCCTCCATTCAAAGTGTGGGCACCCGGCCGTGACAGCTTTCGGCTTCACGGACAGGCACTCACTGCGCATTCGCGAGTCGCGCTGCACCCTAGGAGTGGACAGGCGATCTTCTGGGACCTGTCACAGGTGATCGCCTACAGGGAGGGGCCGCCTTAGGCGATATGACAAGTCACCCAAGCGGTCCCTGGGCAGAAGGAGGAAGTGGGACAGGAAGTTCCACTCCTACCGAAGCCCCCACTCCCCCCCCCCCAAAAAAAAAATTACATGCCAAATGTGGCACGTAAGGGGGATAGGAGTGGTTAAAGCAGAAGTTCCATTTTTGGGTGGAACTCCGCTTTAAAAATCTCCACAGGCAATGTTTAAATTTTTTTACAGGTTGCATGTTTTGAGTTGGAGGTCTAGTGCTAGAATTATTGCTCTCGCTCCAACAATCGCGGTGTGTGGTTTAAACACAGTTTTCATATGCGGGCGCTACTCACGTATGCGTTCGATTCTGCACGTGAGCGCGCTAAAAATGCCTTTTTTTTATTTTACATTTTTTAACCACTTAAGCCCCGGACCATTTGGTAGCTAAAGGACCAGAGGTGATTTCAGAATTTTGCACTGCGCTGCTTTAACTGTAAATTGTGTGGACATGCAATGTTGTACCCAAACGAAATTTGCGTCCTTTTCTTCCCACAAATAGAGCTTTCTTTTAATGGTATTTGATTGCCTCTGCGATTTTTATTTTTTGCGATATAAACGGAAAAAGAGCGAAAATTTTGAAAAAAAATGATATTTTCTACTTTTTGTTATAAGAAAAATCGAATAAACTCAATTTTAGTCATACATTTAGGCCAAAATGTATTCAGCCACATGTTTTTAGTAAAAAAATAGTCAATAAGCGTATATTTATTGGTTTGCGCAAAAGTTAGAGTTTACAAACTAGGGTACATTTTCTGAAATTTACACAGCTTTAAATTTATGACTGCCTATCTCATTTCTTGAGGTGCTAAAATGGCAGGGCAGTACAAAACCCCCCAAATGACCCCATTTTGGAAAGTAGACACCCCAGGGAAATTGCTGAGAGGCATGTTGAGCCCATTGAATATTTTTTTTTTTTGTCCCAAGTGATTGAATGATGACAAAAAAAAAAAAAAAAATTACAAAAAGTTGTCACTAAATGATATATTGCTCACACATGCCATGGTTATATGTGGAATTGCACCCCAAAATAAATTTTGCTGCTTCTCCTGAGTACGGGGATACCACATGTGTGGGACTTTTTAGGAGCCTAGCCGCGTACGGGACCCCGAAAACCAAGCACCGCCATCAGGATTTCTAAGGGCGCAAATTTTTGATTTCACTCCTCACTACCTATCACAGTTTCAAAGGCCATAAAATGCCAAAATAGCACAAAACCCCCCCAAATGACCCCATTTTGGAAAGTAGACACCCCAAGCTGTTTGCTGAGAGGCATGGTGAGTATTTTACAGCTCTCATTTGTTTTTGAAAATGAAGAAAACATTTTTTTCTTTTTTTTTTTCAATTTTCAAAACTTTGTGACAAAAAGTGAGATCTGCAAAATACTCACAATACCTCTCAGCAAATAGCTTGGGGTGTCTACTTTCCAAAATGGGGTCATTTGGGGGGGGGGGTTTTGTGCCATCTGGGCATTCCATGGCCTCCGAAACTGTGATAGGCAGTGAGAAGTGAAATCAAAAATGTACACCCTTAGAAAGCCTGAAGGCGGTGATTGGTTTTTGGGGTCCCGTACGCGGCTAGGCTCCCAAAAAGTCTCACACATGTGGTATCCCCGTACTCAGGAGAAGCAACAGAATGTATTTTGGGGTGTAATTCCACATATGCCCATGGCATGTGTGAGCAATATATCATTTAGTGACAACTTTGTGCAAAAAATAAATAAAAAAATTGTATTTTTTCCGCAACTTGTGTCAACATATAAAATATTCCATGGACTCGACATGCCTCTCAGTATATAGCTTGGGGTGTCTACTTTCCAAAATGGGGTCATTTGGGGGGGTTTTGAACTGTTCTGGCATTTTATACACAACATTAGGAAGCTTACATCCACTCTTCTAACCACTTGAAGACAAAGCCCTTTTTGACACTTTGTTTACATGAAAACATTTTTTTGCAAGAAAATTATGTTGAACACCCAAACATTATATATATTTTTAAAGCAAAGGCCCTACAGAATAAAATGGTGGGTGTTGCATTTTTTTTTCTACACAGTATTTGCGCAGCGATTTTTCAAACGCATTTTTTGGGGAAAAAATACACTTTTTTTAATTTTAATGCACTAAAACACACTATATTGCCCAAATGTTTGATGAAATAAAAAAGATGATCTTGGGCCGAGTACATAGATACCAAACACGACATGCTTTAAAATTTCGCACAAACGCGCATTGGCGACAAACTACATACATTTTTAAAAGCCTTTACAGGTTACCCCGTTAGATTTACAGAGGAGGTCTACTGCTAAAATTACTGCCCTCGATCTGACCTTCGCGGTGATACCTCACATGCATGGTGCAATTGCTGTTTACATATGACGCCAGACCGACGCTTGCGTTCGCCATTGGGCAAGAGCAGGGCAGGACAGGGGTGCTTTTTTTTTTTATTATTAATTTTGCTTTTTTATTTTATTTTTAAACTGTTTCTTCCATATTTTTTTTTTTTTATCATTTTTATTGTTATCTCAGGGAATGTAAATATCCCCTATGATAGCTATAGGTAATGACAGGTACTCTTTTTTGAAAAAACTGGGGTCTATTGGACCCTAGATCTTTCCTCTGCCCTCAAAGCATCTGACCACACCAAGATCGGTGTGATAAAATGCTTTCCCAATTTCCCAATGGCGCTTTTTATATCCGGGGGGGGGGGGGGCATTCCCTGCCACTGCTTGTAAAAGCAGTCCAGAGGCTAATTAGCCACTAGGATTGCTTTTACATGAAAGCCGGCCGCTGGCTGAAAAGAATGATACCAAGATGATACCTAAACCCGCAGGCATCATTCTGGTATAAACTAACTAACCAGCGTCACCCGTAACACTTATATGATGATCACTGGTGAAAGGGTTAACTAGGGACAATTAGGGGGTTAAAACCTTTATTAGGTAATATATGGGGGTACCTGACGCTATATAAAAACCTGACGGCGAACCTAAAAAGAAATTACTGGCTACCGCTTCTGCATCACCGACACTAAGACAACGATCATAAAAACGATCGCTTAGCGACAGTGGTGATAGGGGGTGAAAGGGTTACCTGGGGGGTGATCAAGGGGGTTAAACCTTTATTAGGTAATATATGGGGGTACCAGACGCTATAAAAACCTGCGGCGAACCTAAAAAAAATGACTGGCTACCGATCAGCATCACCGACGCTAAGACATCGATCAGAAAAATGATCGCTTAGTGACGGCGGTGCTAGGGGGTGAAAGGGTTATCTGGGGGGTGATCAGGGGGTTAAACCTTTATTAGGGGGGGGTTAGGGGGCTACACTGGACCTAAAACTGAATGTACTGACACTTTTACAGTCACAAATGTCACTGATTGCAGTGATCACTAAATAAATGGTCACTGCAATCAGTGACACTGTGACTGGGGGCTGGGGGTGATCTGGGGGTGCGATTTATGTGCCAATGTGTCCTGGTGTCAGTGTAGTGTTGTGTGCACTAACCTGCATCTTCTCCTGTACAGCGCTCGGTATATGTGAGCGCCGCAGGAGAGATGACATCACTTCCTCCAGCCTGTGTAAACAGTACACAGGCAGGGGAAGCTCTCATTCGCCGGGAGCAATTGAGAGGGGGTGGCCGGAATCGAACGGCCGTCCCCTCATGCCGGATCGCTCCCGAAGGTAAAACGACCGCTCACTGTAAAGAAGGGGGTCCGATCGGACCCCCCAACTATACAAAGGCAATCACGTACATATACGTGATTCTGCCTGTCGGTGCCATTCTGCCGACGTATATTTACAGTGGGCGGTCGTTAAGTGGTTAAAGAATTTTGTAAAAATAAAAAGCAATATAAAAAAAATTAAAAACGCATGACCGGACCTCCTAAATATGACATCTGGGTTCAAAAAGACCTCAGATCTCATATTTACACTAAAAATAAAAAAAAGTAGTTTGGAAAAATAAATATCTCCCTTTAAGAGCTATAGGCGGAAGTGACGTTTTGACGTCGCTTCCGCACTGCAATGGTATGAAGCCGGGTGGAAGCCGCCCCACTCAGCTCCATGCCAAGCAGGGGACAGGATCCGATTGCCTCCGCTGGCAGCTCCTGTAAACGGCAGAGCGTGGTGGGAGGGCCTCTCCCGTCACTGATAAAAGTGATCTTGCTGCGAATCCGCCGCTGAGACCACTTTTATCTGAAAGCGGACCACCCGCTGAAGAAGTGGATGCCAGGGTTATGGTAGCTAGCTGCTGCCATAAGAACGATATTCCACTTCAAAGTGCCACCGTATAATGATGGCGGACGGTCCGTAAGTGCTTTGGGAGTATTAAGATGCATTCATAATTTAGTTTATTTAGCATGAAATGGCGCTTGGTTATGTAGCATGAGACCGTATATTCTGTATACATTTACATTTTTGATATACTCATTCAATGAATCCAAGCTCTGCAAGCTGAGATAACATGCACTGCATTGATGTATTCACACAATTTCACAGTAACCATGAGATAAAACGCAGTTCATAAATATTCCTTTATCCCATGGTTTTGCAAATCATGTACACTACAAACTGTATGATTGAATCGGTTCTGATATCGCCATTTTACTAACCCGACAGCTTATTCTAAATAGGAAACCTTCATTTTGTTTGCATTCTATGCATTAAAGGTGAAAAACCTATAGTGCAGCACCCCTCCAGACACCCACTTTTACTTACCTGAGCCCGGTTTTCCAGCGCCAAGAACGAGCACACCAACTCCAGCCAGTGTCCCGGGTCCCGATTGGATAGATTGATAGCAGCGCAGCCATTGGCTCCCGCTGCTGTCAAATACAATAACGCAGGAGCCAGGGCCGAGTCTTGCTGTATCAATGGACACAGCAGCAGGACATGGGAGCACACGCGCACGAGTGCCCCGGGGGAGAGAGTTTCTCCAACATGGAACTTAAGAGGAGGAACCAGGAGCGCCGCTGAAGGACCCCAACTGCACAGAGGAGGCAAGTATGACTTTTTTTTTCTCGTACAAAGGTTTTTATTAAAGATTCACATCAGTAAAAAGAATACAAAAGAGAAAAAAAAAATGGAACTGGACACAATGAAAATGCGCAATTATTACAACAGTATATTGCATGGGGATGCTCCCGGATTCCGTGCTAAAAACTATAAGACCTACTGGATTATACCAAGAGTATGGGTAGCAGGGCATTCAGGAGAGACCAATGAGTCCTGAATCTTGGTATAATGACGTGGCCCTGAAGCTAACTGAAATACATATTGTCGCTCCAGATCGAATTTGAAACATGAGGCAAAATAACAATATAACAAACAATATCTTGTGAGCGCATTAAACTGGACAACCATCTAGGGGAATGGTGTTGTTCCCCGATGAAAACAACAAAAGCAAATAAAAACCAAAATAAAGTAAAATCTTAAGAAGGAAAAGGGGAATGTGTCCTGTCAGGTAACCAGTCCCAGCAGGGTCTGCCCCGTATCCTGGGGAGACCCAAAGGTAGAATAAGAAGAAAGTTGAGAAAGAGCGCCAGGAGTGGTGATGTGAGCCCTTAGTGTAGAGAAGGAGAGGAGGTTGAAATAAAGAGAGGAACCAGAGAAAGAAGGGAAATGAGAGGGAAAGGGAAAAGGGAGGGGGCCCCGGGGTGGGGGGGAACAGAGGCTTGTCACAGGGAGAGGAGCGTTGTATCAAATCGCGAAGGGCGGATATGAGTCACCCAGGGTTGCCATATCCGGAGGAACTTAGCGTGGGTGTCTGTCAACACGGCAGTAAGTTTCTCATTCACCATAATGTCGTTCACACTGTTTTTAACTTTTTCAAAGCTGAGGGCCGGGGTTTTCCAAGCACGTGCTATGGTCAGTTTAGTTGCAGTAAAGATGTGTGCGGCCAATAGACGTTCAGAACACAGAAGTACCCCAATGGGTTTGCACAATAGGGCCTCAAAAGGGTCCCTCTTTATAGTGGTGTCGAAAAGATTACGAAGTAACGCATACACTCTGATCCACAGTCTGCGTACCCTGGGGCAGGACCACCAGATGTGCGCCATTGTGCCCTCCTGTGAGCACCCTCGAAAGCATAGAGGGGAGTAAGACAGGATAAAGCTCGCTAATCTGGCCGGGGTGTAGTACCACCGACTTTTTTTTTTTTTTTAAACAAAAGGTTTAGTTATCCTTTAAAGATTCCAAATAGTGGAAGAGGATATTAGAAGCAGGTCCGAGAGTCACACTCTCCCCCTCTCAAATGGTTTCACAACTATACTTAATACATAGAGCATATTATACACCCCAAAGAATGTATCAGTTTAGTAGTAGACAAGATGCGAAGTGTCAGAGATGCAGAAACGAGGAGGGAGACTTGATACACATGATTTGGAGATGTCCCAAACTGTACTGGTATTGGAAAGAGATAGATGGAATAAATTTTGCATTTGGGACATCTTTACAACCAGAGGCTAGACTATGTGTGCTGGGACTGATAGAAGAAAGGGGAATTCCAGGAGACATACAAACGGCAACATTAAGGTGTCTGTTCCAAGGTAGGAAACTTATAGCGCAAAGGTGGCAAGCAAAAGACCCCCTAACAGGTATAGAATGGAGGAAAGTAATAGACAATACCATTAGAAAAGAATTTATATATAATAAGAGGGGAAATAGGAAGAAATGTATGAATATATGGAAACACTGGATAGAGGTGGAGGTATGGTAGAGAGTGGGGGGAGGAGAGAGAAAGTGGGAAAACGTGAAAGGGTGGGTGGAGGTGGGGATTCTTTTAATGCTTGTGGTTAAATATGTATATTGGTGCATATGGAAGGAAGTACTATATGTATAAGAATGTTTATATAAAAAAAAAAAAAAAAAAAAAAAAAAGAAGAAGAAAAAGAATATTTGATAAAAAAAAAAAAAAAAAAAGATTCCAAATACCAGCAAGAATGAGTGCTTACATTTAAAGTGCACCTGTCATTTCAGATCCATTATGGCAGCGCCTGTTAGCGGGCATCCACTCACCTGCTGCCGCCACGCCCTTCACCTTGTTGCGTCACTGCCACATCACCAGCCGTACCATTAAAGTAAATGGAACTGTCGGTGAGTCAACAGCGGGTCAGAGGAGGAGCTGCTGCGGGACAGGGATGACAGTTCTTTAAAAAATTATGATTTAAATAGAGTTGATTTAAAATCAAGCCTTTTCATATTAAACTAAAAATTATACACCACACATTTAAGGTTATTATCCGATCAAAATAATCGGCCAACTAATCGATTATAAAAATAATCGTTAGTTGCAGCCCTAAATATCTGATGCCGGTGCCAGCTGAAAGAATCCAATAGCTGACAGGACTTTCCTTCATCCAAGCTTCTCAGCATGAAAAGCGGAATCTAAGATCAGTCTGTGAGCAGCCTGGTTGTACTGAAGTCGATCCATCAATTGCCTTCAGTACAACCAGCCCGACAGGTTGTTTTTGTCCAATCACTGCCGGCGGCAGTGATCATTGTATTCTGCCAGTGAGGAAAGCTACCCGCGCTGGCAAAAGACAATTGGGAAAATTAAGCAATTTTCAAGGAAAGAAAATTGCATAATGTATGGTCCCACCTTGGATACATATTTCTGATAAATTAAAAAAAGACAGATTAAAAAAAATTTTTTTTTTTATATTTTGTTATAAAATTTTGCAAACAGGTAATTTTTCTCCTTCATTGATGTACGCTGATGAGGCTGCACTGATGGCCACTGGCAGGCGGTATTTGTGGGCACAGACGCCTCCCTCTTCGGGACCGATGTCCCTTGTAAACAAGCCGGTGATCCTCAAGCTGTCAGCGTGAGGAGAAAAAAAACAAAAACAAACATGATTACCGATCCTTTGTTTACATCACGTGATCAGCTGTCATTGGCTAACAGCTGATCATGTGGTAAGGGGCCGGGACCGGCCCCTTACACGGATCTGTGATCACCAGAGTCTCAGTGATCACAGCGCGCGCGAAGTGGAGGGGAGGACGTCTATTGGCGTGGAACCCCCAAACATTAAATATATTTTAGCAGAGACCCCTAGGGAATAAAATGGCAATTGCTGCAATATGTCATGTCACACTGTATTTGCCCAGCGGTCTTTCAAGTGCAATTTTTTGGGGAAAAAAAATACTTCACAATGTAGAGCTGGGCGATTTCTTAAAAAAAATTACAAAAAACAAACAACTCGATTCACGATTCAAATTTTATTTTTTGATGGACACCTCGGTGTCAGCGCCGGTCCTGGGGAGCTGCAGGCAGGAGTTTTTAGGCGAGGCCGTGGCTTGGCATAGTCAGCGACGTCCAGCCTCGCGGACTAGGCCGAACCTGACTAAAAACTCCTGCCCGCATGCTCCTCAGGACTGGTGCGGTGTCAGGGGAATTTTTTTATTTATTTATGAGAATAACTAAAATCGATTTGACCTCTCAACACGATTCAAAACGATTTTTTCCCCAGCCCTACTTCAATGAATACATTTTTTGGGGGTTTTAATGTGAAAGATGATGTTACGCCGCGCCAAGCAAAAAACATGAATTCTCATTTTAGCCAGAATCGTGCAGCTCTACTATACCGTTGTAGAATATTCACATTACAGGAGGCTGTCTTAAACTGCATGCGCAAAATCTGGAGCTGCATCATGAGCAGCAAAGACAACACTGGATTTCATGGCCTTGTAAATACATGATATTGATATGACTACTGATATACCTAACCTTTTACTAATAAAATATTTTGTGAATTTTCAGTGGGAGCTGCAAGGTCCTCTATAAAAATAGGATTTTTGTATTTACCGTAAAATCCATTTCTCTGATGTCCATGGACTGACACAGCTGGATACTGTAAAACGTGTGGGTATATGTCCCTGCTCGCAGAAGATCTAGGCAGAATGTTAGAAACATACATTCTAGAACCAACCAGAGCTGAACAGCCCCGCCCAGGGGGCGGTCCCTCCGGACATTACCCTCCCACCTGCAGCTAGCAGCCTCAGTTTGTAACAAAGCAGTACAAACCTTAAAAAGGGTGGGTGCTGTGTCAGTCCATGGACGTCAGAGAAATGGATTTTACGGTGGAGTACAAAAATCCTATTTTCTCTTATCGTCCATGGACTGACAGCTGGATACTGTAAACGTGTGGGATGTCCCAAAGCAGTATCAGAAGGGTGGGAGCAGTAGTAAAGGAACAACCAAAAAAACTTGACTCCAAACAAGCAGAGCTCCTCAACGGAGGAGTTGCAACATTAAACAGCGGCCTGCAATGCTTTGCGGCTGAAGGAAGCATCCGAAGATGCAGCCACATCAACCTTATAACATTTTGAAAAGGTATGAATGGCCGCCTTGCACACTTGATGTCGGAAGGCCCAGGAAGCATCAATTGCCTTGGTGGAATGCGCCGCAACCGGAAAGGGAGGCACCCGCCCCTTAAGGGCATAGGCCTGTATGACGGTCTGCCTGATCCAGCTAGAGACTGTGGTAAACACCGCTCGGCCCTGTTTTGGACCAGAGACAGACTTCCGAAAGGAAACAGTAGCAGACAGGTACACCCGTAAGGCTTGTACCCATCTTAATGTATGAAGCGCAAACTCTCAGGGATACGATGGGTGAGGACACAAGGGCGAAGAACAATGTCCTTCTTAAGGTGAAAGGCCGAGACCATCTTTTGAAAAGGGTGGTCGTGGGCGCAACACCGCCATATCCTTATGGAGGACCAAGTAAGGCGACTTGCAGGACAAGGCCGCCACCTCAGACACCCGTCTAACCAAAGCAATGGCCACTAAGAAGGCCACCTTCCGGGACCAGGTCAAGAGAGGAATCTCGCTGATATTCTCAAAGGGATGTTCTTGGAGAACCGAGATGCATCCAATTCAGATCCCAAGTACATGGCGAACCCCCCTGCACAAAAGGTGCTAATCAAGGAATGGCCCGGTAGCGGTCATTGAAACAGCCCGGGCCGAAATCCAACCCTCAAAAAAAAAAAAAGGTATGCAAGGCCAGCTTTCGGGTCACACCACGCTGTAAGAACAGCAAAATCCTGGGAACGGAATACATCCGAGGACGCCACTCAAGTTCCTCGCACATAGCGATGCAAGCCTTCCAGGTACGGTGAGATATCTTTCTGGAGGAAGATTCCCGTGTCAACAACATAGAAGAGATGACCAAATACGAGAGAACTCGGTCCTTCAGCACCTGGCTTTAAACAGCCATGCCCATTAAAGCCAAGGACTGTAAAGCAAGATGAAGTATGGGATCATGAGACAGAAGGTTCACCCCAATAGGCAGTTGCCAAGGAACATCTGCAACTAGCTGAAGTAGATCGGCGTACCAATGTCGCCGTTCCGGAGCAATGAGTATCACCTTAATGGCCTCAACCCCTACTCTGCGAAGCAGGCAAGGCAACAACAATAGCGGAGAGTAAGCATATATCAGGCGATACTGCCCCCACGGGCTTCCAACGCGTCTGCCCAGGGGTCCCTGGACCTGGCCACGATCTTGCCACCTTGCGAGTGAGTCGAGAGGCCATAAGGTCCACTTCCGGTGCCCCACCTCCGGTAAAGGAGGTGGAAACACCTCCGGATGCAAGGACCCTTCCCCTGCAATGCACACGGCCGACAGGACCGTCTTGCAGCGAGATGTATGAAAATCCCAAAGAGACTCCGCAATGTATCAGAGAAGAGAGGCCCCGGTGTACAGGGTGCCTCAACTGTTGGCCAATAAAGGCAACTTAACGGAACTTCCCTAGAAACTCGGTCAGAGGACTAGTACCTCAGCCTCCACAGGTGGCGCAAAGCCACCCTAAAGGCTAAAGCAGTTGCAGTGCACCTGCTAGACGACTGATGGATGCATGTAGCGTGGGCGGAGACCAGGAGGAAACCCACGCAGACTGCACAGACATACCGGGTAGGTATGTTAGTATGTGGATATCCAATCGCACAAATTTAGACTGTGCATAGCGCCGAAGCGCCCATACCAATGGAGTGTGGGAGGGAACCGGAGTACCCGGTGGAAACCCACACAGACTGCATACACATACCGTGTAGGTATTATAGCATGCGTGATAAACATTGAACATGTTTAACTGTGCAGAAGGCCAAAGGCGCACATACAGTCAGCGCGTGGGAGGAAACCGGAACACCCAGAAGAACCCCATGCAGACAGCAC
The DNA here is from genome assembly GCA_029206835.1 of Rana muscosa. Taxonomy (NCBI): domain Eukaryota; kingdom Metazoa; phylum Chordata; class Amphibia; order Anura; family Ranidae; genus Rana; species Rana muscosa. The sequence goes on from CM055125.1 coordinate 184,064,041, forward strand.
ACAGATATCGTGTAGGAATGATAGCATGTGAATAAACATATTGCACATGTTTATGCTGTGCATTTCCCTTGGAGCGTGGGGGGAAACCGGAGTACACGGAGGAACCCCACGCAAACAGTATACCCATACTGTAAACATGTATAGTATGTGCAATAAACATATTGAACATGTCTATACTGTGCAGAGAGCCGAAGCACACATACCATGAGAGCGCGGGAAGACACCGGAGCCCCTGTCGGAAACCTGCGCCGATCCAGAGAGTATAATACATTACATACATATACTGTGAATGCATCTGGAGTCGTGCATAAACATATTTTGTACGTTTATATCATGTATGGCACTGAAACACAGCATTGGAACGTGGGGGGACACCCACGCAGACACAGATACCAATAACACATACATACACTGTGAATGTATGCAGTGTAGAGGTATAGGATGAGTTTAAATTATGGCGCAGAGGCGCATAATCTTCTCTGTATCATTCCAACCTGCTTGACTGTGCTGCCGAAGCAGCATGCAACAGGTAACCTCTGATCCTCAGACCGTGTGTCTGTCAGAGCCCAGAGCGTTCCCCAGGAAATGGCGGGAAACCACAGGTGCAGAGACCCTGTTGTTGCATCAGGACATCACACAGAAGGCTCACAGGGACTAGAGACATAAGTGAATAAAGTCCCCCCATGCTGCACCGACCAGGGAGAGGGAAACACTATCATCCATGCTGCTTTTGACGCAGCATGTAAGGAAGCCATGTAAAAGAAAAGCTTAAAGGAACCAAGGGAAACAGCGTCCACCTGAGGTACCTCAGCCACAGCACCCAGCTCGAGAGAGTGTTCCTCACATCATCGAGTTCACTTACAAGCGCCTTGTCATTCACCGACACAGAACTGGAGTCTTCCTCACAAGGGAATGTCTTGTTCATAAACATTAAATATTCAGAGCTATGGTCCTGAGCACAGTAGCTAGGCCCATAGCTGAATCAGAGCACTCCTTCATTAAAGATTTTTGTGGGGAGAGGGGGCTTATAGCTCCTTTCGCTCGCACACCGCTTCCATTCTGACAAGGAATGATTCCAGGACTGCCGACAACTGGTCCATAAGGACCGCAGGTGCAGGAAACATATGAACATGTTTAACTGTGCAGCACTGCCAGTTGCCCCAGGCAAGTGTGGAGAGCAGGTGTATCAGACTCCATAACGCCACCCTCTGAGACCTTATACACTATACAGTGATCTACAGTCCACCCACTGGCTACGCTGAGGAGGGGATACCTGGAGGACTCACCAACCCTTAAGGACCGCTCAGTCCTGCTGAAGAAACCGCGACGTGAGCCTGAGGAGAGTGAAGAATCTGTGGAGGAGATTCGCACCGCCGCTAGAGGCCGAAACCGAAAGTAAATGCGCGTCGGCTACAAGAAAATGGCCGCCGGCTGCAGCAATAACTGCGCCATTGAACCACACCAAGATGGCCGACGAGCGCGACATTCAAAGCTCTAATGCGCGCTAATGGTGCACGCAATAACCATCTCAAACAGCGCTAATGGCGCACGCAATAATCACCTCACACACCTAAAAACTGCCCCTCTCTCCAGAACCCACTACAGACATGAGCGCCCAGCCAGGCCAGAGTGACCCCCAAGCACCCCCACAGCACAGCACCAGTACAGGGTGCAGAGAGCAGCATAACAGGGGGGAGACAGGGAGAAACCCCCCATATAAAGAAACACAGCCAGCATGTACTCACCTGCAGTAGGAGAGACTACTTACCCGTCCCTTTCAGGGACCCACTGGCTTGTTTCAGACAGACCTATCACAGAGCAGTACTGCGTAGCTGTCGGCCCGGTCCACCGCGAGAGATATAGTCAGTCAGGTACTGTTCAATCTTGAGAGGACCGCGGGAGCATGAAAGCAACCCGGCCACCCATGGAGTCATGGGGCATGTCGTGAACTGAGTCTCACGCACACAAGGCGAGGATCAGCACGCTCGATGGTCGGACAGGGAAGACTACGAGGATACCAGTGTACCCAACCTGTTGCCCAGCCGACAGTTGATTGAAGGTCTCAAAAATAAAATTCCCAAAGGAATAAAAATTTCAAAGTAAAATCTTCCAGGAGACTGGCTCCTGAGAGAGCCACGTCTTCTTCTGCTAGGCAGAAAAAAACTGAGGCTGCTAACTGCAGGTGGGAGGGTAATGTCCGGAGGGACCGCCCCCTGGGCGGGGCTTTTAAGCTCTGGTTGGTTCTAGAATGTATGTTTCCAACAATCTAACATTCTGCCTAGATCTTCTGCGAGCAGGGACATATACCCACAAGTTTACAGTATCCAGCCGTGTCAGTCCATGGACGATAAGAGAAATGAACCTGTCACTACAGGGTCAAAGAAAATAGTTATATCTGAAGAAGAGACTCTATACTTTGCCAGCAGGCCAGAACTTAAAAGTGGAACTAAACCCTCATTGTCCTTTACAGCCAGAGAAGCTGCTATCTTGGTCTCTGATCGGCAGTTGCCATGGTGCTGCACATTTGATCACTAATGACACCAGCAACTTAATGGTTTGGTTGCGAGCACAAGCATATGCGAGTTATAATTCACGGCAAAAAGTAAAAAAGGGTAAATTGTGCATCTTACATAATTTACCCTTTTTACTTTACCATATTTTACCTTTGTTATTCATTTATCCAATCAGCCTTTTTCTTTATACTAGTACATCTCGTAACACTGTGCCTTGGCCACATATGGGACACGATGAATTGCCCTGTTTTGCATGGTCGGGAGCTGCAATGCGCACTGCAGGTGTCTCCCTCCCCCCCCTTCCCTGGGGGGTTGGGTGCGCCATCACTGTGCATTGACATCACACACATGCGCAGGACATGCGGCGCCCCACCGACGCTGGTATACCGCTGTTTTTGTACATCTCCACATGCTAGGGGGTGGGGTAGTGCTGCCTGTCAGACAAATCATCGCCCGGCTGTCAGCGGCCCCGCCCCCTCCCCATCGTTGCCTGCGGGTGTGGTGTTGGGGGCTGGTGGGCGGCGTGCTTATATGGACAGGTGCCGTGGTGAGGTCTGGATGTGTGTCTCTCTCTCACACCTACCTCATGTCTCTTCGTTTGGACTGGATTTCTTTGCTTCCCAAAAACCAGGTATCACTATACCCCTCCACACACTCCCCTTCCTTCCCCTTTTCTCCTACTTTCCTTTTCTTTTTTCCCCCCTTTGTCCCCCCCCCCTCTTTCATCTTCCTCACTTCCCTTTTTCTAGGTAATGGGTGTTTTGGTGTCAACCTTGTTTGTGGTCTTCCACCTGCACCCTCGTCCAGCACCTTCACACCCCTTTCATAGGCACTCACACCATCGCCTCACAGTTTAATTTCTATCATTGCCCCAATTATACACATTTTATTTTGCATTGTTCACATAGGAGTGCCTGGTGCGTCCGGATCCTGCTGGGGCGCTGCCTGTGTGGGGGGGCGCCGCCGCTGGTCATGCCCTCTCAGCTCCCGGTCCCGTTACCCTCGGTTCACGGTCCCCGCTAGTGTACCAAGTGCACATACAATTGTAAGTGACCCCCCTCTGTTTCAGGGATGGCTATATTGTCATTTATATTTTCTTGTAACAGACTAGTTAGTCTACCAAGATTTTTTACCATTTCTTATTGCAGATCCTTCATATACATGCTCCTGACGAGCAGCTTAAAGCCGCGAAACGCGTAGTGCTATTACCTGCCGTGTATACTTTACTTTATAATATAGTTATGTGCCTATCACTTATTTTACAAGGAACACAAAGACCCCAGATCGTGCAGACCACAACTGCTAATCATGCATACCTTATTGTGAATAGTGGTGAAACCCTCAACCTACAATGTGATTGATGTCTAATGCGTTACTACCTGAAATTACAGTTGCAGGAATTGGCACTATCGAATGTGCGTTTTATGTATATGTAATCAATGTATTCTAACATGCATCCTTGTACTAATAAATGCTTTACCACCCACCACTCTATCAATTTGTTACCAAGAGCCTCATGTAAAGTCCCAATTTTTTTCCCCCCTTCGTTGCACTCCGACGCCTATATGGCTGTATTTTTGCTTCGTTTTTTTTTCTAATTAAAAGGGATGGAGGCACATGGCCTCATCCAAAGTCCCAATGGGATGGAGGCATTGGTCTTACCAGGCCTATGGCCTCATTTAAAGCCCCAACTTCCCCCCCCCATCCCCCCATTTTGCTTGCCATCTTACAGATGCCAGAAATGAGCCAGAAGAATACACTGCATTGTACCACATTGTACACTAAACAAAAAGTATACTAGGAGGAAAAGTACCAGAAGTTGACACTTCTGCCAAACAAAAACAAAAAAATACATCTAGCAAATTTCATGACTATCAGGAAAAAGTCCAACACCAATCACCACCTCAGAATTATGAGGGAAGATTTACCACTTCCATACCGGGACTACTCTGGCACTCCTCTCCTACATGTAGAAATCATTCTTTTGCTATAAAATACCTCAGAACCCCCAAGCATTATATTTGTTTTTTTAGCAGACACCCTAGGGAATAAAAGGACGGTTGTTGCAACTTATGTCACACGGTATTTGCGCAACAATTTTTTCAAATGCGTTCTTTGGGGGGGGGGGGGGGGGACTTTTTCATGAAAAAAAAAGTAAAGTTAGTCCAATTTTTTTGTACAATGTGAAAGATGTTACGCTGAGTAAATAGATACCCGAAATGTTACGCTTTGAAATTGCGCACACACGTGGAAAGGTGCCAATTTTTTTTACAGGTCACATGTTTAGAGTTCTAAGGTCTAGTGCTAGAATTGTTGCTCTCGCTCTAACGCACTCAGCGATACCTCACATGTGTAGTTTGAACGATGTTTACATATGTGGGCGGGACTTGCGTGTGTGTTTGCTTCTGTGCGCAAATACACAAGGACAGGGGGGCGCTTAAAAAAAAAAAAAGTTTTCTCAATTGTTTATTTTATTATTTTTTTGGAACGCTTTTGTTCCTATTACAAGGAATGTAAACATCCCTTGTAATAGGAAGGGTGTGTGACAGGTCCTCTTTATAGAGAGATATGGGGTCTATAAAACCCCACATCTCTCCTTCAGGCTGGAAAGCATCAGATTGGAAAAAAGATGACAGATCTGATTGCTTTCCAGCCAAGTTCGCCACATTGTTGACATCGGCGGCCCAGACGTGACGTCATAACGTCGCACCCAGGCCTCCGACGGTCAGCGATAATTGGTGACCATCTGGTCATCCGGAAATCTCTATGCTCTTCTTCCGGCAGTGGTGGATTCTTTCTCCGGGTCCCTGATGGCACGGGAGAGCCCAGAGAAGCACAGGAGGGAGGGATGTCTCCTCCCGTCACCTGTAAGTACGATCAATCGGCGGAACTGGCGCTATGATCGTTCTTACGTTGCACAGAATCGCTGGCAGAAAAGGATGATATCTGAATGATGCCTGCAGTTGCAGACATTCAGATATCCCCACTGAAAATCAAGGCTGTCATATAAAACGTACTGCGGGCGGGAAGTGGTACTAAACGCTCAGCTTTAACCACTTTCCACCCGGCCTATAGTAAATTGACAGCTGGGCAGGACATTAGCCATTCTTTGTGGACCTTATAGGATGTCCATCCAAAATTAGGCCGCACTGTGGCACGATCCATCACCCTCTAGGTCCACCATACACAGCACATGACAGACCAGTGTACTGGTCCGCTGTCGGTACCATGTGATCACTGTGACCATTCACAGCAGATCACATGACAATTGTACACAATGGATTGCTTCCATGCATTGCGCACTGTTGTGTTGAGCCCTGCAATTGGTCACAATGATCACATGGTAGACAGGGCCAGTCGCTGCCCAACTGTACCATGTGCTTAGCTGTGGCCAGTCACAGCTAATCACAATAGTAAACACTGAGTGAATGGATTTCATTCAGAAAAACAAAAGGTTGCTTATAACAGGTGAAATTCACCGTTATAAGAAATGAGGAGATGTAATATTTTAAAAATGAGTGTAGTGCCAAAATTCCTCTTTTTCAAGCACTGCCGATCAAAATCCCCATGTCTTACTTCAGCCAAGTCCGTACCGAGTTCACAAAATTTATTTGGGGCAGTAGACGTCCAAGGATAAGTGGAACATTGCTGACTTTACCCAAGGGGGCAGGAGGACCGTAGAGGTCGACCGATATATCGGCCGGCCGATATTTAGCCTTTTTAAAGAAATCGGCATCGGCCGATTATTATGTAAAAAGAGGCCGATTGTTTGGGATCTGAGGCAGGGGCGTGCTGGGTGGAATTCTAAAACAGCTGCTATCACGGCCACTGCCTGCTGAATTCCCCCCCCCCAATGGAGGAAGTCGGCGCTGCATTCTGGGGTTTGTAGTCTGGAGGCAGGGCGCGCAGCACGTCAGGGGACGAATCGAGCAGTCTTTGGCCAAGCGAGGGGACAGAACGGAGCCGATGTGGCTTAAAAAGTGGTTGTAAACCCACTTTAACACACACACACACACACACTAATGAGCTAGTATGCTATGCATACTAGCTCATTATGTGGCACTTACCTCGGGGGGACGAAGCACTCCTCGTCCCCCCCGACCGTCTTCCTGGGTATCGCCGCTCCGGCGCTGTGATTGGCCGGAGCGGCGATGTCGTCACACACATGCGCGCGGGGCCAGTATTCTCCCATTCAGAAAACCGGCACATTCAGTGCGCCTACGCCGCGCATGCACCGTAGACATCGGTGCAGAGTTTTCTGCAAATATCTCCTTAACCGTGTAGGTTAAGGAGATATTTCTTGCACCTACAGGTAAGCCTTAATCGAGGCTTACCTGTAGGTGCAAGTTGTGTGGTTGGGTTTACAACCACTTTAATAAAGTTAGAAGAGTGGGAATAATGGAAAATCTCCTACCCATGACAATGGATAGAAAGGAACAAATTAAGGAAATATGGGCGCCATGGGAGATATTTGTACAATCAGAAGAAGGCAAAAGGTTACTAGGAGAATAAAGAGAAGAGTAGGTTTGGCAGGCATAGGAGTTGGAAGATAGGGCCCCCCTGATAGTTCCACACCTTGGGAGATAAAAATATAGTTTTTTCCTTTATTTTTTTTCTTCCCCTCCGCGTCCGGCAGGAACAGGGAAAGGAGGAGGTCGGGGTTTAGGGGAAGGTATACAGGGAGGGAAATGGAAAAAATCCCTTTCTCTGTCGTCCATGGACAGACACAGCTCCTTAATTCTTGACAGTTGGGTTATGTTCCTGTTCATAGGAGAGGACTAGGCAGAACATGTTAGTCATCTTAAAACATGTAACTTTAACAGAGTTGAACAGCCCTGCCCAGGGGGCAGTCCCTCGATACATAACCCTCCTACCTGCAATCAGCAGCCTCAGTTCGTAGTAAAGCAGTACAAAAACTAAAAAAGGAGGGGTGGGTGCTGTGTCGTCCATGGACGACAGAGATAAGGATTTTACGGCGAGTACAAAAATCCCATTTTCTCTTTTCGTCCATGGACGGACACAGCTCCTTAATTCTTGACAGTTGGGACGTCCCAAAAGCAGTGTCAAAAAAACGAGGGGTGGACACAGCATAAAAAAAAAAAAAAAAAAAACACACACATTTTCACCCCAAACAAGCAGAGCTCCAACGGAGGAGTTGCAACCTCAAAACAGCTGCCTGCAAAACTTTGCGGCCGAAGCTAGCACCCGAAGATGCACTCACATCAATCTTGTAAAATTTGGAAAAAGCGTAAACGGATGACCAGGTCGCTGCCTTACACACTTGTGATAGAGGATTGAAGTCAGAAAGACCAAGAGGCACCAAAAAGCCCTGGTTGAACACGCCGTCACGGGAAAGAGAGGCACCCGCTTTTAAGGGCATAGGCCTGGATGACGGTCCACCGAGAAATGGTGGCCGAGGAGACCGCCAGGCCCCTTTTGTGGATCGAACACGGACACAAACAGTGAGTCAGACCTCCGAAATGGAGCCGTAACAGACAGGTACACCCGCAAGGCCCATACCACATCCAAAGTGTGGAGCGCAGACTCTCTGGGATACGATGATCGAGGACACAAGGATGGAAGTACAATGTCCTCTTTCAGGTGAAAAGCTGAAATCACCTGTGGAAGAAACTAAGGTCGCGGGGGTAGTACCGCTAAATCCTTAAGGAGGATCAACATGGGGACTTGCAAGGCCGCCAATTCAGAAACCCTTCCGACAGAAGTAATGGCCACTAGAAAGGCCACCTTCTGAGATCACGTCAGGAATCTCACTGGTGTTCTCAAAAGTAGGTTCCTGAAGAACCGAGAGGACCAGGTTCAAATCCTGAGGAGGGAGAAGTGGTCTAATTGGGGGAAGCCCCCATCAAAACTCCTGTGTAAAAAAAAAAAAAAAAAAAAAAAAAATGTACCCACTAGGGAACGGGACGCCAACGGCCATAGAAAGAAAACGGCCAGGGCCGAGACTGACCCTTGGTGGTGCTTAAAATAAGTTTTTTAAAACCACTCCATGCTGTAAAAACAGCAGGACCCTGGGGACCGAACACGTCCGTGGATGGCACATCTTGCAGGAGGAAGAATTCAGTGCCCTCAGCATGGTCGAGATGAACAAATCCAAAAGACCTCAGTCCCTTAGTACCTGGCTGACGATAACCATGCCATACGGCCAGCGGCTGTAAGGCAGGATGAAGTGTGGGACCTTGAGACAGAAGGTCCTCCCGCATTGGCATCCGCCAGCGCGTCTGCCACAGGTGTACGAAGTCGGCGTACCAAGGACGTCGGTGCCAATCCAGAGCAATTAGGATCACCGGGAATCCCCTCGATCAGCACATTGAGCAGCCGAGGTAGCCACATCCGAAACGTCTGCCCAGGGATCACTGGACCGGACCACGAATCTCAGCATCATGCAAACGAGTTGCGAAGCCAGGAGGTCCACGTCTGACGTCCACCTCCGGCAAGGAGTAGAAACCCCTCCGGGTGCAAGAGCATCCCCCTTGTTCAACAACTGGCGACTCAAATAGTCCGCCAGTTAGAGTTCTACACCCTGACTGTAGACGGCCGACAGAGCCGGCGTGATTCTTCCCGTCCACCGCAGGAAAGCCAGAAGGTTGACATAAGCCACAGCTGTGGCATTGTCTGTCTGGAACCTGATCGGGCGGCCATGTAGACTCCAGGACTTCCTGATCGTCCGAAGTTCCAGAACATTGACCGGCAGACGTGATTCGTCCAGCGACCTGGACCCCCCAACCTCCCTTCAATAGAAAAAAAGGGAAAAAAACTTCCCAGACAGAAGTGCCGGAATGTCAGCCATCAAGTCAGAGAGGCCCTGACTAGGCGATTCATCTGAAACTGATGATCCAGAGACAATGGGGATGTGTTCCATAGGACCGAATCCCCCCTTCGAATGTGGACTCGGACAAACGGTGCTGCCTCGAAGGAGGCCATCATGAGACCCATTTCACTGCCCCCTGGAGCATTCGCAACTTTTCTGGAGGAAAAAAAAATTCTCACCTCTGATGAGCACAGAACCAGCCCCAGGATGGTGACTGACTATAGACACATCTTCCTTTTATTCTAAACAGGTTATAAAAGAAGACCATGCAGAGACCAATGATGACAATGCCATGTTGACTCAGCAAGGCTAGAATCGAAGCGAGCACCCTGGTGAAAACTCCCGGTGCCGCTAGGTCAAAAAAGGAGAGTCATAAATTAATAGTGGTTCTCCCTGACCGCCAATCACAGGAACCCCTGGTGCCTGTCGCATCTGGGGATATGCCAGCTCGCGTCCCTGAATGGAGCAAACCGACTCCATCCTGAATTTCCAAATCCCCACCCAGTCTTGAACTGCCCCATCAGGGCAGTCCGACGAGACTGTAGGACAAAGAAACCATCCAGTGAATAAGAAAGAAAACAAACTTGTATTAAGTGACCACTTCACAAACTCCATGGTCGGAAAAACCGGACGGCTACACAAAGGCATTCAGGGCCTTGAGGTCTAAGAGCCATGAACAGATCTGAATCTGTCCTGCAGCGGTATGGGTATGACAAACCCCAAGAAACACCGCAATATATTGGAGAAGGAAGGTCCCAGCTTACGGGGCGCCTCTACTGTTAGCCAAAGAAAGGCAAATCTGTCAGAGCTTCCCTAGAAACTCGGTCAGCGGATCAGTATATCAGCCTATTCAGGTGGCACAAAACCACCCCGGACACAGAGGCCCTAGAGGCTAAATCAGTCGCAGTGCACCTGCTGCTCGACTTATAGAGGAAGCTAATGCTCCTCCACTGCCTGGTACAAAAGCTTTGCCCAGTCATTGAGTGTCAGAGACACAGCAACTAACGGGCGTAACGCTGACCCTCAGCATGGCGAACACAATCCTTCTGATCACCTCCGAAGGGCAGGTGACCCCCCTGCCGGGAAAGCGATACCAGGGGTCAACTTCATAGGCAAAAACACATATCCTTATGAAAATGCTCTACAAGGAATAACGTGCGTTGAGGGACCAAAAAGGACCTCTGCGACAAACCCAGTCCCCATCTATGAAGAGTCGTCTTCAATATAGAGTGGGTCGAGTGCGACCCAAAAAAGGGACTGACACCTTCCAGCAGCTACTTCATTGATAAGTGCTGATTGTACAAACACTTAGTTTGTATAGTTTACTTTGTATTGAGCCAAAACACGCAATTGGGGCATGGGAGGAAACCCACTCAGCCACAGAGAGCATACTAAAATACATACACCGTATGTCTATGTACTATGTGTGAATAAACATATTGAACATGTTTATGCGGTGCATAGCCCAGAAGGCGCACATACCATTGGAGCGTGGTAGGACACCAGAGCACCCGGAGGAAACCCACGCAGACACAGAGCAATAATACATACATTCAGTGTTGTGTATAAACATATTGCGTATGTTCATACTGTGTATTGCGTAGAAGGTGCGCATGACATTGAGTGTGGGAGAAAACCGGAGCACCCGGGAGGAAACCCACACAGACTCAGAATAACCATACAGACATATGCTGTGAATGCATTTAGTGTCGTCTATAAACATATTGTTTATGTTTATAATGTGCATTGCGTCGAAGGCGCGCATGTCATAGGAGCGTGGTAGGAAACCGGAGCACCCGGAGGAAACCCACGCAGACACTATAAACATAGTTGTGTATGTTTAAACTATGGCGCAGAGGGCGCTTAATCCTCTCCAAATCTAATCTGAGTATAAGTGCTGCCAAAGCAAGCACCAAACTGCACACAAAAAACAACCTCTGACCCTCAGAACAGTGGTCCTGTCAGAGCATCCCTCAGGAAATAGCAGGAAACCACAGGTGCAGGGGCACTGGCTGTTGCCTCTCAGATACTGACTCCATGTCACACAGAAAGCTCTCAGCACTAGTCAAACTAATGACAAAAGTCCCCACCCCCCCATCCATGCTGCACCGGCCGACCGGTGGGTCACCCAGGGGACAACCCTGCCCAGAATAAAACCGCTCAGCATCATTGCCCGCCTCTATACACTAAGACTGTGTATCACTGTAATATCCATGCTGCTCTATAAGCAGTGTGTGTGGAAAGTGAGGGAAGTTGTGAGGAGAATCGTGTTTGCCATCCAGGAGCCAGCACTATAGGCCCACACTGCGCGAAAGATGGCCGCCGGATGCCTCAGGAAAGGGTGCGACCACAAGAAAAAGTCCGCCCGCAATAGCAACTGCGCCAGAGAGCGGCCACGGCAAGATGGCCGCCAATGGGAAAAAGCAATGCAATAGAAAACACCTTGAAAATGGCGCCAGCACTGTCAAAATGGCGCCCCAGCACCGCGATGTGGACGAGAAGGCCAGGCATGGGCTTCCCCGGAGTAGAGCACCCCCCACAGAGGGACGAGCTACGACACCACACGGACCGGGACCTGGAGCCCACCCCTACAGGTACGCCACTGTCGCAGCCAGCCCCGCTGTGGCAGAAGGGACAAAAGGTGACAGAAAACAGGGAAGGGGAGGACAGGAGAACCCCTTTTCCCCAGGAATTACCAGCTGTTCACACCCGCCGAGGCAGGGGGAACTGTACTTACCCGTTCAAACGAGGACCTGCTGGTGCGTTCCTGACAGGCCTACAACCGAGCGGTACGGAGTAGCTGTCGGCCCGGTCCACTGAGTGAGACAGAAAGCAGCCCAGTCATATGTGGACCCTGGAGCAGAAGTTCACCGGCCACCCCTGGAGTATGTCGTGACAGACCCGACGTCTATTTGTAAGGGACTGTAACACGCTCGATGGCCGGACTGGGGGGACTACAAGGATATATAATATCCTGCCTGTCATGCCCAGCCAGCAGTTGATAGATCTTAAAAATAAAAATTTCTTCAGGACTCAGGGCCCAAAAAGGAGCCACGTCCATCTCCTCTGCTAGGCAGAAAAAAAACTGAGGCTGCTGACTGCAGGTAGGAGGGTTATGTACGGAGGGACCGCCCCCTCGGCGGGGCTGTTCAACTCTGTTAAAGTTACATGTTTTAAGATAACATGTTCTGCCTAGTCCTCTCCTATGAACAGGAACATAACCAAACTGTCAAGAATAAAGGAGCTGTGTCCGTCCATGGACGAAAAGAGAGAAGGTAAACAGGGATGGAGAAAAAAAGGATATCAGAAATAGAAAGAAGAGGCAAGAATAAGTCATTAAAACGGTGGAAAAATGTATGGATTAATAGGATTTATGTACTCACCGTAAAATCAGTTTCTCTGACGTCCATGGACTGACACAGCTCTCATACTGTTTACGTGTGGGTATATATGTCTCTCGGCTTGCAGGAGAAGACCTAGGCAGAATGTTAGAAACATTCTAGAACAAAACCAGAGCTGAACAGCCCCGCCCAAGGGGGCGGTCCCTCCAGACATTACCCTCCCACTTGCAGCCTCAGTTCGTAACAAAGCAGTACAAACCTTAAAAGGAAGGGTGGGTGTTGTGTCAGTCCATGGACGTCAGAGAAACTGATTTTACGGTGAGAACAAAAATCCTATTTTCTCTTATCGTCCACGGACTGACACAGCTCTCATACTGTTTTCGTGTGGGATGTCCCAAAGCAGTATAAGAAAAAGGGTGAGAGCAAATAGGAGTTGCAACATTAAGCAGCGGCCTGCAATACTTTGCAGCCGAAGGAAGCATCCGAAGATGCAGCCACATCAACCTTATAGAATTTTGAAAAGGCATGAACAGACGGCCAGGTCGCCGCCTTGCACACTTGTGCAACTGACGCTTGATGTCGGAAAGCCCAGGAAGCACCAATTGCCCTGGTGACATGCGCCGTAACCGGAAAGGGAGGGGCCACCCCCTTAATGGCATAGGCCTGTATAACAGTCTGTCTGATCCATCTAGAAAAGGTGGCAGACGACACCGCTCGGCCTTGTTTTGGACCAGAGACAGACACAACTAGTGAGTCATATCACGTACCACATAAAATGTGTGAAGCGCAAACCCTCTGGAATGCGATGTATGAGGACACAAGGACGGGAGGACAATGTCCACATGTAGGTGAAAAGCCGAGACCACCTTTTGCAAAAGGAAGGTCGCGGACGCAACACCGCCTTATCCTTATGGATGACCAAATAGGGCGACTTGCAGGACAAGTCCGCCAACTCAGACACCCGTCTGACAGAAGTAATGGCCATTAAGAAGGCCACCTCCTGAAAAAAGGTCAAGAGGGGAATAATCTCTGATATTTTCAAAGTGAGGTTCCTGGAGAACCGAGAGCACCAAATTCAAATCCCGAGGAGGGAGAGGATGTTTCAACAGGAGGGAGCACATGGCGAACCCCCTGCACAAAGGTGCTACCAAGGAATGACCCGCTAGTGGTTGCTGAAGGAAGACAGCCAAGGCCAAAACTGACCCCTAATGGTACTCAAAGCAAGCATTTGGGTCACACCATGCTGCAAGGACCGCAGGATACTGGGGACGGAATAGGTCCGTGGACGCTAGTCCAGCTCTTCGCAACAAAGCGATGTAAGCTTCCCAGGTACAGTGATATATCTTTCAAGCGCAAGACTTCCATGCCCTGAACATGGTCGAAATGACCGAATCCGAGAGACCTCAGACTCTCAGCACCTGGCTTTCAATAGCTATGCCGTTAAGTCAGAGACTTTAAAACAGGATGAAAAATAGGACCTTGAAACAGAAGGTCCTCCCTTATTGGCAACCGCCAAGGAACGTCCGCGATGAGACGTACCAGGTCAGCGTACCAATGACGCCGAGACCCACCCGGCGCAAAGAGAATCACCGGAATTCCCTTCGGCCACAACCCTGTGCAGCAGGCAAGGAAGCAGCTGCAGCGGAGGATAACAGATATCAGGTGATAATGACCCCAAGGGGCCCAACAACGGATCCAAGGCATCCGGCCAAGGATCCCTGGACCTGGCCACAAACCATGACACCTTGCAATTGAGTCGAGAGGCCCTCAGGTCCACATCCGGCATGTCCAGGTGTAAGGACCACTCTTCCTGGTCCAGCGTCTGGCGACTCCGATAGTCCGCCTGTCAATTGTCTACGCTTGAACGTAGACGGCCGATAGAGACCACATGGTGAGGCATATTCTGATTGCCCGTATTTCCAGAACATTGATCGGTAAACGGGCTTCGTCCGGAGTCCAAAGGCCTGAGGCTGACAGGACTCCCCAGACTCCACCCCAGCCCGTCAGGCTGGCGACCGTCATGAACACCGTCCACTGGATGGGGAGGGACGACTTCCCGGACCGAAGAGCCGGGGACCCCAACCACCACGCCAGGGACGCCCTGAGTGGGTGACTCATCCCAAGTGGACAGGATCTCTTACTGTAATGCCCGTGTGTGTGATTGGGCATACGGAACAGCCTCGAACGAGGCCCTCATGAGTCGCAGGACTCTCATGCAAAAAAAACAGGTTGACGACCATTTCCGAGACATCAGGACCCGCACTACAGACTGAAAAGTCAGTAACTTCTCTAGGGTTAGGAATACCTACGCCTCCATGGAGTCCAGGATCAGACCGAGATACTCCAAATGCTGAGCCGGGACCAGGACAGACTTCTGAATGTTCGGGAGCCACCCAAAGTCCCTAAGGGTCTGACTGACAATAGTCACACTTCTTCTAATTCTGAGCCATTGTCTGCTCTTAGAAGATCGTCCAGATAGCCCATGATAGCAATGCCTCGCTGTCTCAGCAAGGCTAGAACCGGAGAAAGCACCTTGGTAAAAAACCTTTGGTGCCGAGGCTAGGCCGAAGGGAAGAGCCACAATTGATAGTGGTCTTCGCCGATCGCAAGCGAGAAACTACTGTTGATGTGCGCAGATCGGAACATGCAAGTAGGCGTCCTTGATGTCCAAGGATGCCAGAAAATCCCCTTGATGGAGTGTAGCAAACGCCGCACGAATGGATTCCATGCGGAACTTTTGCACCATCACAAAAGACATTCAGGCCCAGGATTGGCCGAACCCCCGTCCACTTTTTGGGACTACAACAGATTTGAGTAGAAACCCTGAACAACCTCTCCTGTGACGGAACCGGCACAATCACTCCGGACCTGATCAATCCTGTACGGCTCTTAAGAGGGCCGCCCGACGGGCACGAAGGAGAGGGAGAATTGAGGGAAAGAATCTGTCTGGGGGCCAGGAACAGAATTCTATCCTGTATCCTGAGATGACCACCTCGCACACCCACCGGTCGGAGATCCTGGAGGTCCACCAAACCGTGAACCTGCAAGGACGTCCCCCCACCCCAGAGTCGGGCAGGGGCAAGACTTCATGCGGCGGCGGGCTTGGGAGCTTGCTTGGTAGGCTTACGCACCCAGGGACGCTCATGTCCCCCAGCCGCACTTTTTCCAGTCTGGGAGGGCTTACCCGTGGATTCTGACTAACGAAAAAAAAAACTAAATTCTTCTTTGCCGGAAAGGAAGGGCCCGGCCTACGGTGGGGCACCTTTTTCCGTAACAGACTGAGGAAGGAAGGTGCTCTTACCCCTCGTGACATCCATAATAATGGCATCCAGGGCGGCCCCAAACAGTCTACCGCCCTTAAAGGGCAAGTCAGCAGGAGCCATTTGGAAGCTAGGTCGGCCGACCAGCATTTCAGCCAGATAAGGCGAAGCAGCACCACAGCAGATAGAGGCCCCAGAAATTAAAGGGGCCGCATCCAAAGTGGCATCGCACACAGACTAAACCCTGCGCCAGTTGGTGAGCCAGGGTAATGGTCTCAGGAGGGAGATTATGCTCCTAAAACCGTCTGGTGCAAAATCTTTGCCCATCCTGTGAGTGTCTTGAGACACAAGTGTCGCCGTCCCTATAGGGCGTAAGGCAGACCCCAATAAGGTAAACATAGTTCTACTCACCAAATCTGACCTCCTGTCAGTGTGATCCATACATGCAGGAGTCCCTTCCATTGGGAGCATGGTAGCCTTATTCAAACGGGCGACCGACCACTGGGGGGAGAGCCCACTTCTTAACCAGGTCCTCCTTAAAGGGGTACCTCATGGCTAGGCGCTGCGGGACCGTCAAAGTCTTTTGCGGCTTATCCCAGACTTAGTCAATGAATGTATCAAAAAAAGGCACCTATGGAAAAACTTTTTGAATAAACGGCTTTAAAAGGAACCAAAGGAGACAGCTTCTACCTGAGGTTCCACAGCCTCAACATTCAGCTTGAGAGTGTCCCTCACAGCATCAATGAGTTCACTTACAAGCACCCTGTCAGGTTTTCAGAACTGGGGTCTTCCTCACAGGGAATATCCTGTTTAAAAACAATAAAATCCTCAGAGCTAGGGTCCTGAGCAGCAATAGCTAGGCCCATATCTGAGACAGAGCACTCCCCTACAGGAGGATGTGTGGGGAGGGGGCGCTTTACAGCTCCCTTGCGCTCGCACACCGCTTCCATCCTGACGAGGATGATTCCAAGACTGCCGACAACTAGTCGCTAGGGACCGCAGGAGCACTGCCAGGTGCCTCAAGTGTGGAGAAGCAGGTGAACTAGACTCCATACTGCCACCTTCTGAGACTTTTAAACACTATCATAGTGAGTAACAGTCCACCCACTGGCTATGATAAAGCTGAGGAGGGGATACCCAGAGTATTCACCAACCCTTGTAAGGACCGCTCATTCCGCTGTATGAAACCGCGCTGCCGCGCGGGTGAAGCCTGGGGAGAGTGAGGAGACTGCGAGATTTGCGCCACAGCGGCCAAAACCGAGAGCAAAAACGCAGCGACAAGGCTCAGCACGCTCGATGGTCGGACAGGGAAGACTACGAGGATACCAGTGTACCCAACCTGTTGCCCAGCCGACAGTTGATTGAAGGTCTCAAAAATAAAAATTCCCAAAAGGAATAAAAATTAAGGAGTAAAATCTTCCAGGAGACTGGTCCTGAGAGAGCCACGTCTTCTTCTGCTAGGCAGAAAAAAAAACTGAGGCTGCTAGCTGCAAGTGGGAGGGTAATGTCCGGAGGGACCGCCCCCCTGGGCGGGGCTGTTCAGCTCTGGTTTTGTTCTAGAATGTTTCCAACATTCTGCCTAGGTCTTCTCCTGCAAGCACCCACACCCACCCACACGTAAACAATATGAGAGCTGTGTCAGTCCATGGACGATAAGAGAAAAAAAGTTGATTTTTTTACTTATTTTTGTAGACAAAATTAACATAATTTGAGTTACTTGCCGTCTTCTAAACCGTAATGTTGTATCTCTATACCCTGACTAAAGAGAAATAAAGAATTGAAAAAAAACAAAAAAAAAAAACAAAAAAAACAAAATGACCCCTCCCTCTCTCCCACTGGTTAATAACACATACTGTCACCAGTCAAATGTCCTTGATCACTGCCACGCCAGTTATAGGATGATTGATGCTGTACCGCACTAGTGACGGTTTGAAGACAACTTAAACTTGCCATGAAAATAAGAGAATGACGCCTTATAAGTGCAGTAGAGCTTAAAGTGGTTGTAAACCCACTAATCTTTTTTTTTTTAGGCAACCTGCAAGAGAAAGGCATAACGAGCTAGTATGACTAGCATACTAGCTCATTATGTACCACTTACCTTAGATCGGGGCCCCCAAAGCAGTCCGCGTCCCTCTCTCCAGACGCAGCCATCGCTGCGGCGATAGCCGGAATGTTAGTTCCGGGTATCGCCGCACCAGCCAATCACAGCAAAGACGTGACTCCGCGCATGCGCGCGGGAGCCGTCGAATTCGACCTACGTCGTCGAATGCTGCGACCTAGCCGAATTTGTGAATGGTATTAACCCCATGCGCGTGACGTCAGCGGCATCGGGTTTAAATGCAAATATCTCCTTAACCGTGTAGGTTAAGGAGATATTTCATGCACCTACAGGTAAGCCTTAATCTAGGCTTACCTGTAGGTGTTTGTTTACAAAGTGGGTTTACAACCACTTTAACTTACTGTATTTTCAAAATGTTGGCAACTCACAAAAGGACTTGTATAACATGGTAAGTCACGCTGGGCAACTCTCGATGGGCCCCGCTATGTCTCGGGGTAGCAGACCGACAGCTGCGCTGGTGGATTCCAGCACTTCCTGGTGTGCTTGGGGACGCTGTGAGCAAGGAGATGACGTAGTTTCCGGGTGTGCGAGCACAGGAGGCAGCGTGCATTCGGAGCATGCGTTCATCACTTTTGTGAGTTGCCAACTTGTAGAAAATAAAGTGTGTAAAGTTTTACTGCACTTAGGTGACATTCTTCTCTTTTCTTGCCTCCTACGGTTCATTCTAGCTTATTGGCACTGGCTGCCTCCAAGTGCATGCACTACAGCAGGGCTTGACAAATTTGCTTGGAATCTAGGAGCCAGCTAAAAAAGTTAGGAGCCAGGAGCTCACGTGCAGAAGCGAACACAATGTGAGTAGCGCCCGCATATGAAAGCGGTGTTCAATCCACACATGTGAGGTATCGCCGCGATTGGTAGAGCGAGAGCAATAATTCTAGCCATGGACCTCCTCTGTATCTTAAAACATGCAACCTGTAGAATTTTTTAAACGTCGCCTATGGAGATTTTAAAGGGTAAAAGTTTGTCGCCATTCCATGAGCGGATGCAATTTTGAAGCGCGACATGTTGGGTATTAATTTACTCGGCATAACATTATCTTTCACAATATAAAAAAAAAAAATTGGGCTAACTTTACTGTGGTCTTATTTAATAGTTAAAAAAAATAAAAGTTTTCCCAAAAGTGCGCTTGTAAGACCGCTGCGCAAATACGGTGAGACAGAAAGTATTGCAACGACCGCCATTTTATTCTCTAGGGTGTTAGAATAAAAAAATATAATGTTTGGGTGTTCTAAGTAAAGGAAAGGAGATGGGCGGGCAGTGAAAACAGGCAGGGAAGCTCCATAGCATTGCTGGTTGTCTTGTCATACCAACGGCCACCACAAGAGGGCACCAGATTCCAGAAGGCCGCAAAGCCATGGCCTCAATTACCAGCCGGCTGCGGCCCAACGCGATCTCGGCGGGGGGGTGGGGCTGGGGGGTGCGCACGGAGACAGGATACCCCAGCTGTGCAGTCCCAGGGTTTGTCGAGCCTTGAAAAATTTTCCAAATTTTTTATGTTACAACCAAAAAAGGTAAAATGTATTTTATGTGATAGACCAACACAAAGTGGCACATAATTGTGAAGTAGAAGGAAAAATGTTAAATGGTTTTCAATTTGTTTTAGAAATAAATTTTCGAAAAGTGTGGCGTGCATTTGCATTCAGCCCCTTTTACTCTGATATACCCAACTAAAATCTAGTGGTACAAATTCCCTTCAGAAGTTACCCAATTAGTAAATAGAGTCCACCAGTGTGTAATTTCATCTCGGTATTAATACAGCTGTCCTGTGAAGCCCTCAGAGGTTTGTTAGAGAACCTTAGTGAACAAATAGCATCATGAAGGCCAAGGAACACACAAGACAGGTCAGGGATAAAGTTGTGGAGAAGTTTACACAGCAGGGTTAGGTTATAAAAAAATATCCCAAGCTTTGAACATCTCACGGAGCACCGTTCAATCCATCATCCGAAAATGGAAAGAGTATGGCACAACTAGGCCAGGCAAGGAGAGCATTAATCAGAGAAGCAGCTAAGAGGCCCATGGTAACTGTGGCAGAGATTCACAGCTCAGGTGGGAGAATCTTTCCACAAGTCGTGCAATCCACAAATCTGACCTTTATGGAAGAAAGCCATTGTTGAAAGAAGGCGATAGGATGTCCCGTTTGCGAGAAGCCAGGTGGGGGACGTCGCAAACATGTGGAAGAAACGCTATGTGTGGTGGAAAACTAACGCTGAACACACCATCCCCACCATGAAATATGCTTTTCTTCAGCAGGGACAGGGAAGCTGGTCAGAGTTGATGGGAAGATAGATGGAACCAAATACAGGGCAATCTTAGAAGAAAACCTGTTGGCGTCTGCAAAAGACTTGAGTGTGGCGGAGGTCCACCTACCAACAGGACAACGACCCTAAACATACAGCCAGAGCTACAATGGAATGGTTTAGATCAAAACATATTCACGTGTTAGAATGGCCCAGTCAAAGTCCAGACCTAAATCCAATTGAGAATCTGTGGCAAGACTTGAAAATTGCTGATCACAGACACTCTCCATCCAATCTGACAGAGGTGGAGCTATTTTGCAAAGAAGAATGGGCAAAAATAGATGTGCAAAGCTGGTAGAAACATACCCAAAAAGACATGCAGCGAAAGGTGGTTCTACAAAGTATTGACTGAGGGGGGAAGAATACAAATGCACGCCACACTTTTCACATATTTGTAAAAAAAAAAAAAAAAAAAAAAATTGAAAAACCCTTTATCATTTTCCTTTCACTTCACAATTATGTGCCACTTTGTCCATCACATAAAATACATTTACGCTTTTGGTTGTAAACGTCAAGGGGTATAAATACGTTTTCAAGGCACTTTATCCACTTAAGCCCCGGACCATTTCGGGCCATTAGGACCAGGCCTGTTTTTGGGATTCGGCACTGCGCTGCTTTAACTGTAAATTGTGCGGACATGCAATGTTGTACCCAAATGAAATTTGCGTCCTTTTCTTCCCACAAATAGAGCTTTCTTTTAATGGTATTTGATTGCCTCTGCGATTTTTATTTTTTGCGATATAAACAGAAAAAGACCGAAAATTTTGAAAAAAAATGATATTTTCTACTTTTTGTTATAAGAAAAATCGAATAAACTAAATTTTAGTCATACATTTAGGCCAAAATGTATTCAGCCACATGTCTTTAGTAAAAAAAATGTCAATAAGCGTATATTTATTGGTTTGCGCAAAAGTTATAGCGTTTACAAACTAGGGTACATTTTCTGAAATTTACACAGCTTTAAATTTATGACTGCCTATCTCATTTCTTGAGGTGCTAAAATGGCAGGGCAGTACAAAACCCCCCCAAATGACCCCATTTTGGAAAGTAGACACCCCAAGGAAATTGCTGAGAGGCATGTTGAGCCCATTGAATTTTTTTTTTTTTTCGTCCCAAGTGATTGAATAATGACAAAAAAAAAAAAAAATTACAAAAAGTTGTCACTAAATGATATATTGCTCACACATGCCATGGTTATATGTGGAATTGCACCCCAAAATACATTCTGCTGCTTTTCCTGAGTACGGGGATACCACATGTGTGGGACTTTTTGGGAGCCTAGCCGCGTACAGGGCCCCAAAAACCAAGCACCGCCTTCAGGATTTCTAAGGGCGTAAATTTTTGATTTCACTCCTCACTACCTATCACAGTTTTGAAGGCCATAAAATGCCAAAATAGCACAAAACCCCCCCAAATGACCCCATTTTGGAAAGTAGACACCCCAAGCTATTTGCTGAGAGGCATGTTGAGTCCATGGAATATTTTATATTTTGCCACAGGTTGCGGGAATATGACAAACTGTTTTTTTTTTGCACAAAGTTGTCACTAAATGATATATTGCTCACACATGCCATGGGCATATGTGAAATTACACCCCAAAATACATTCTGCTGCTTCTCCTGAGTACGGGGATACCACATGTGTGGGACTTTTTGGGAGCCTAGCCGCGTACAGGGCCCCAAAAACCAAGCACCGCCTTCAAGGTTTCTAAGGGCATAAATTTTTGATTTCGCTCCTCACTACCTATCAGTTTTGAAGGCCATAAAATGCCAAGATGGCACAAAACCCCCCCAAATGACCCCATTTTGGAAAGTAGACACCCCAAGCTGTTTGCTGAGAGGCATGGTGAGTATTTTACAGCTCTCATTTGTTTTTGAAAATTAAGAAAGACATTTTTTTTTCTTTTTTTTTTTCTTTTTTTACATTTTCAAAACTGTGTGACAAAAAGCGAGATCTGCAAAATACTCAACATACCTCTCAGCAAATAGCTTGGGGTGTCTACTTTCCAAAATGGGGTCATTTGGGGGGGTTTTGTGCCATCTGGGCATTCCATGGCCTCCGAAACTGTGATAGGCAGTGAGGAGTGAAATCAAAAATTTACACCCATAGAAATCCTGAAGGCGGTGCTTGGTTTTTGGGGTCCCGTACGCGACTAGGCTCCCAAAAAGTCCCACACATGTGGTATCCCCGTACTCAGGAGAAGCAACAGAATGTATTTTGGGGTGTAATTCCACATATGCCCATGGCATGTTTGAGCAATATATAATTTAGTGACAACTTTTTGTACATTTTTTTTTTTTTTTTTTTTTGGTCATTATTTAATCACTTGGGACAAAAAAAAAAATATTCAATGGGCTCAACATGCCTCTCAGCAAATAGCTTGAGGTGTCTACTTTACAAAATGGGGTCATTTGGGGGGGTTTTGAACTGTCCTGGCATTTTATGCACAACATTAGGAAGCTTATGTCACACATCATCCACTCTTCTAACCACTTGAAGACAAAGCCCTTTCTGACACTGTTTACATTAAAGAAAATTTTTTTTTGCAAGAAAATTATGTTGAACCCCCAAACATTATATATTTTTTTAAAGCAAAGGCCCTACAGATTAAAATAGTGGGTGTTGCATTTTTTTTTTCCACACAGTATTTGCACAGCGATTTTTCAAACGCATTTTTTGGGGGAAAAACACACTTTTTTTATTTTTAATGCACTAAAAAACACTATATTGCCCAAATGTTTGATGAAATAAAAAAGATGATCATAGGCCGAGTACATGGATACCAAACACGACATGCTTTAAAATTGCGCACAAACGCGCAGCGGCGACAAAACTACATTCATTTTTAAAAGCATTTAAAAGCCTTTACAGGTTACCACGTTAGATTTACAGAGGAGGTCTACTGCTAAAATGACTGCCCTCGATCTGACCTTCGCGGTGATACCTCACATGCATGATGCAATTGCTGTTTACATATGACGCTAGACCGACGCTTGCGTTCGCCTTTGCGCAATAGCAGGGGGGGACAGCGGTGCTTTTTTTTTTTTATTATTATTTATTTGGCTTTTTTATTTTATTTTTAAACTGTGCCTTCCATATTTTATTTTTTTTACCATTTTTATTGTTATCTCAGGGAATGTAAATATCCCCTATGATAGCAATAGGTAGTGACAGGTACTCTTTTTTTGAAAATAATTGGGGGGTTAGACCCTAGATCTTTCCTCTGCCCTCAAAGCATCTGACCACACCAAGATCGGTGTGATAAAATGCTTTCCCAATTTCCCAATGGCGCTTTTTATATCCGGGGGGGGGGGGGGGGGGGGGACATTCCCTCCCACTGCTTGTAAAAGCAGTCTAGAGGCTAATTATCTGCTAGAATTGCTTTTACATGAAAGCCGGCTGCTGGCTGAAAAGAATGATACCAAGATGATACCTAAACCCGCAGGCATCATTCTGGTATAAACATTCAAAGTCCAGCAACATACCAGTACGTTGCTGGTCCTTGTTGGACATGTATTGTAATCTTTTTTTTCATACAGCCTATTGGCTGAACGAAAAAAAGAGATTGATTGGTGGGTATGCCAACCATTAGAATACCTCCCTTCATCCACCCACTTCTAATGATGGGCATATATGCCGAAGCATGGGGGCATCCTCCCGCAAAAAAGTTATGCCGCGTACACACGGTCGGAATTTCGACCGTATGTACGCGGCATTAGGAGCAAAATCGCTCCTCCGCCCCTGCTGCCCCAATGCTTCGGCATATATGCTCTTTTTTTTTTAACTGTGGTGGTGAAATCACCTCCTACAGCACTGGAGTCACGGCTTTATGTATCGTGGGAGCAAACGCTGTTGCTGTCAAGATAAATAATTCCGCGCTGCAGTTGAATGGCGCACCTGAAAACAAAAAATTACATACCTGAAAAGCAAGCATGATAAAACATTGCAGAATAGAATACAGTAAAAAAGAGCAGAACAATAGAGAGAAAATAGAGAGAGAGAGAGAGAACAATAAAACGACAACTATTTTTGGTTTTTTTATTTTATATTTTTTTGTGTTTTGTTTTTTACGTTTTTTTTTTTTCTTTTTTACACTTTTTTTTGTAACTTTACAACTGTAATGGTTCGGGTCTCTCAAAATGTAATGGCATCTTGGGAGACCCTGTGTAAGTGTGTCCTAGTCTGTGAAATGCTGTACGCTACGCTAAAACTTCACGTTTGAGTGGTAGCGTTCAAAACATTCACCTTGGCAAAGACCAGGCTTGTCAGGACAGAGTGGACAAAAACTACGGGTGTCACGCCTAAATCCGCGCTTGCTACAGACACATCTTTTTTGGGGGTGGCTTTGGGTAGGGGTACTCGGGAGGACATACGAATAATGCCTCTCATGCAGCCGGCTTACTGCATTTGGTAGGGGATGGTGAGGTGCAGAACCGCCTGGATACAGGAGTTCTGTGACTATCTCATTCTGGAATTTTAGAAGAGATAACGTCCCGCCTGAAGCTCTGTATAGCACATGAGCGTTCAGCAAAGCCAATTGGAATAATGATAGAGACACTTTTTTGTACCAGCGTCTCGCCTTACGGTCAATTAAATACGGCGCCAACAACTGGTCGTTGAGGTCCACCCCTCCCATATTTCGGTTATATTCGTGGACACAGAGGGGTTTCTCCACAACACCAGTCGCCGTACGAATTTGGACTGTCGTGTCTGCATGAAGGGAGGTAAGAAGGAAAACATTCTTATTGTCCCTCCACTTCATAGCGAGCAAGTTATTACACTTCAAGCAGGCTCTCTCCCCCAGCCTAAGACGGGCATCTACAAGCCGCTGGGGAAAGCCCCGGCGATTAGGTCGCACGGTGCCACATGCTCCAATCTTATGATCAAACAAGTGACTAAACAGTGGCACGCTCGTGTAATAATTGTCCACATACAAGTGGTACCCCTTTCCGAATAAGGGTGACACCAAGTTCCACACTATCTTGCCAGCGCTCCCTATGTAATCCGGGCAGTTGACCGACTCAATCTGACTGTCTTTTCCCTCATAAACCGTAAAGTTCACTACATAGCCTGTTGCCCTGTCACAGAACTTGTAGAGCTTGACCCCGTATCTGGCACGCTTGCTGGGAAGGTACTGCTTGAAAGACAAGCGGCCAGAAAATTTAATCAGGGACTCATCAACGCAGACAACTTGATCGGGAGTAAATAAGGCTGCAAAACGTTCGTTGAAGTGGTTTATGAGGGGCCGAATTTTATAGAGCCGGTCGTATTCAGGGTCCCCACGTGGACGACAAAGTTCATTGTCGTTGAAGTGCATGAACCGCACAATCTGCTCGTATCGTGCCCTGGACATGGAGGCAGAGAACACGGGCATGTGGTCAATTGGGTGCGTGGACCAATAAGCACGCAATGACTGAAATTTATGTGTGCCCATGTTGAGGGAAAGGCCCAGAAAGGTCTTAAATTCGGAAACCGTAATTGGTTTCCAATTTCTGGCAATTTTAGGCAACTGGGGGTTAGCGGCGATAAATTGACCAGCATATAAATTACTCTGGTCCACAATAGATCTATAGAGATCTTCCGTGAAAAACAGCGAATAAAAATCAATTGGCATAAAATCAGCTGTTTCCACCTGAATACCGGGTTGGGCAGTGAATGGGGGAAGTACGGGTTCTGCAGAAGTGGTGGGGACCCAATCAGGATAGGCGAATTCTGCAGGAAGGGCAGTATGGGCACGACGGGCCTGCCTTTGTCTTCTTGGTGGCAGCGGGACACTACTTGTGCTTGCCACCTCGCCAGCTTGAACTGCACTTATGGGACTCGCCACGTCACCAAGTGTTACTGCAGTGCTGGATGTACGTCCAGGCTGTACTAGGCCGCTGGTGCTTGCCAATTCACCAGAAGGAATAGCGGCGCTAGTACTACTCTGCTCCATGATACGAGAGACCTGCGGTTCTTGCTCCTCAACAACCTCAGAAGATCGGGATCGGGTACGCCTGACCTTAGCAGGGACCTCAACTTCGTCGTCAGAGCTATCTGACGTGGGGCCGCTGACGTCACTGTCTTCTACGGGAAGATATTCTGAGCCTGAATCTGACAGATACGTGACCTCCTCTTCACTATCTGTCATGCTCAGAATCTCGTAGGCCTCTTTACTAGTGTACCTTCGACTTGCCATTTTGGGCTCTAAATTTAGGGGTACACTAGTAAGATTCACAGGAAAAAAAGCACCTGACTGTCGTCAGCAAATATATCAAACGCTACAAAAAAACTGTTAGCGATCGCAGGGATCAGGCCTGTCTCTGCGAACGCTGCAGTTATGTGTGTTGTGTTTGGTAAGTGACAGTGATCGATCGATACTGCACTTGGGTGGGCTGGGCTGGGCGGAGGGGCTAAACGCAGGTACTAGCAGGTATCTGGGCTGATCCCGCTAACACTGCGTTTTTGGGAACCCTAAACCGCTGGGGATGCTAGTATAGATCTGATCAGATACTATACCACTAAGGGGGGTGTATGCTTTGCGCGTGGGTGTTAGCGTTACTGGCACTAACCTAACACTGCCTGGGGCGACGCAGACCCTCTCTGGCGCTAAAACCTAATTGATCTCACCCGCCGGGCGATCAGGGGGGTTAAACCTTTATTGGGTTATATACGGCGGGTGCCCTGATGCTATAAAAAGCAAACTAATCAACCAGCGTCACCCGTAACCTTTATATGGTGATCACTGGTGAAAGGGTTAACTAGGGGCAATCAGGGGGTTAAAACCTTTATTAGGTTAAATATGGGGGTACCTGACACCAATAAAAACCTGCGGCGAACCTAAAAAAAAATAACTGCCTATCTAAAACACCAGCGACACGAATACAGCGATCGGAAAAACAATCGCTTAGTGACGCTGAAGTTAGGGGGTGAAAGGGTTACCTGGGGGGTGATCAAGGGGTTAAACCTTTATTAGGGGGGTTAGGGGGCTACCCTGGACCTAAAGGGGCCTAATCCTAACTGCCTTGCAACTTTTTACAATCACAGATGACACTAAATGCAGTGATCAGTAAAATAAATGATCACTGCAATCAGTGACACTGTGATTGGGGGCTTTGGGGTGACCTGGGGGGTGATTTGTGTGCCTATGTGTACCTACGTGTCAGTGGACTGTTGGAGCACTAACCTCTGTCTTCACTCCTCGGCGCCGGGAACGAAAAGACCGCGGCGAGGGAGATGACATCACTTCCTCCAGCCTGTGTTTACATCACATGGCGGAGGAAGCAATTTCATTGGCCGGGAGCGATCGCGAGGGGGGGGCGGAATCGAGCGGCCGCCCCCTCATGCCTGATCGCTCCCGAACACTTAACGGCCGCTCACTGCAGTGAAGGGGGGTCCGGATGGACCCCCCAACTGCACAAAGGCGATCACGTAGATCTACGTGATTCTGCCTGTCCGTGCCATTCTGCCGACGTAAATCGGCGGTGGGCGGTCGTTAAGTGGTTAAAGAGACTTTAATTGCACAGTTCATTTAGTTCTGTGGACATTTTATTAATAACTTATTTATCCACTCTTTAACATTGTCTGTAGCCACATGTGACATAGGACTTCTATTGTGCCCCAATTCTCTACCCAGTAAAAAAACTTACCATGCCTTTTACTAAATACCTTTGACTGTCTACTTTCCAAAAGGGGGTTAATTGGGGGATATTTGTACTGTCTTGGCATGTTCAGGCCTCATGAAATGATACATAACACACAAGTGTCTCTGTGGGTCAATGTAAGGAGGAGATACAGAAGCAGCAGGCTGTGGTGAGAGCACTGAGGGGAGGACCTGAAGGAAGATGATGTACCCAGATCAAGAAACCTCACATAAGGCAAGTATTTACACCAGCATTAAAGTTGAACCAAACCCACCTACACCCAAGGAAGCTGCCAACTAAACTTCTGTTTCAGCTGCAGTTGCCATGGTGCTGCACTTGACATCAGATACGATAGCGGCCATTTTAAAGAGGAGGTTCCCGCTCCAAAAATGTAGCCAGCAGCTACAAATACTGTAGCTGCTGACTTTTAGACCCCTTTCACACGGCCAGCAAGCCACGTAGGTGGTAAAGCAGCGTTAGTTTTAGCGGTGCTTTACCGCCACTAGCGGGGCGCTTTAAACTCCCGCTAGCGGCCGAAGAAAGGGTTAAATGCACCCAAAAAGTGGAGCTTCGGCAGTGGTGCCCTTTCATTTCAATGGGCAGAACATATGTATACACCGCTCCTAAACTGCTCCAAAGATGCTGCTTGCAGGATTTTTTTTCTCATCCTGCAAGCGCACCGCTCCAGTGTGAAAGCACTCGGGCTCCCACACTGGGGCTGCAGCAGAGGCGTTTTTCAGGCGATATTTTTAGCCCTTTGGTGCCTGAAAAACACCTATTAGAGCACTTACCTGTCCAGGCATCCAGCAGTGTCCTCACCCGAGCCAATTCTTCAAACAGCTATGGGGTGCTGGGGGTGCCATCTTGACTAAGGGAAACCGGCAGTGAAGCTTCACAGCTAGCTTCCTACCACGCTTTATTAATGGGCCGCAGTCTTCTGGGACCTGAAGTGTCCCAGAAGGATGCAGGGGAAGGAGGGTGGTTGGAGCAAACTTCTGGGTCAGTTCACCACAGAAAATTGAGCCAGAAATGGGAGAGAATACCTGTGAATACCAGGTACCCCCCCAAAAAGGTTCCAAATGTGGCAGAAGAGGGAGGCGGCAGACAAGCGGAGCTTCCCCTTTTGGGTAGAGCTTCGTTTTAACAGTTTAGTTCTGCGCACAAGCAACTGTAACAGTTACCATACTTGGCATGCCTTATTAAATGTAAGTATTCGGGAAACCGTAAAATAGACAGGTTTAGCACCACCTTAAAATTTTCACTTTTAGGTAGATAGCTCAAAATAACTATTTCATACACTAACAGGTATACCCACTGGGCACGCTATATAAACTATGTTGATTCCACCACATACAGTGCTCAGCCTGGTGTTCCAGGTGTGAGACGAGACCTTCGTATTTAACACCTGTAACAAAACAGAGTCAAGCTGAGCACCGCTTAGCCATTCATAAGCAGTGTAGTATTCTTTGAATAAATACAAAGGTTCCATTGATTTGCTAAATAGAAGATGGTGACATCTGTCCACCTCAGCCAATTAGAGAAAGCTTTGTATTCATTCACAAAATACAAAGCTATATATGAATGGTTCATTGCTGCTCAGCCCGACTAATTTGTTTTGGGTGTGAAAGAGGATGGTCTCATCTCACACCCAGAACACAGTGCTGTATACTACAAGTAGCTGAGGCTACATAGTTTATATAGCGCACTGGTTGGTGCAATGCCTAGTACACAACAGTAGTTTTTTCGTCCCTTTCAACCCAACAGGGCTAAACAAATAAAAATAAAAAACTGACAGCTCAGGAGGAGCCGCTGTACTGTTCTATTGTGCTCTGACAGGGAAATGGCACACCCCCGGAACACTCTGGGTCAGCACACTGATCAGCAGACCTTTCGTTCACACCCCTTCGGGACCATTTTTTGCTTTTCGGCATTGTGTTCTTTTAACTACCAAGTGCGTGGTCATGCAACACTGTACATAAATAAAATGTATATATTTTTTTCCCCCACAAATAGAGCTTTCTTTTGGTGGCATTTGATCACCTCTGGATTTTTTGCAATATTAACCACTTCATCCCTGGAAGATTTGGCTGCTCACTGACCAGGCCATTTTTTGCGATACGGCACTGCGTCGCTTTAACAGACAATTGTGCGGTCGTGCGATGCTGTACCCAAACAAAATTGACGTCCTTTTTTCCCCGACAAATAGAGCTTTCTTTTGGTGGTATTTGATCACCTCTGCGGTTTTTCATTTTTTGCGCTATAAACAAATGAAGAGCTACAATTTTGGAAAAAATAAATAAAAAATAATATATCTTTTAATTTTTGCTACAATAAAAAAAAAAAAAAAAAAATTCTCAGTTTAGGCCGATATGTATTCTACATATTTTTGGTAAAAAATAAATAAATAAATAAATAAAATAAAAAAACACAATAAATGTATATCGATTGGTTTGCACAAAAGTTATAGCGTCTACAAAATGGGGGATAGATTTTTGGCATTTTTATTATTTTTCTTTTTTTACTATTAATGGCGGTGATCTGTGATTTTTAGCAGGATTGCGATATTGCTATGGACAGATCGGACACTTGACTTTTTTGGGACCATTGACAATTATACAGTGATCAGTGCTTTAGAAATGCATTGATTACTGTATAAATGTTACTGGCAGAGAAGGGATTAACACGAGGGGTCGATCAAGGGGACAACGATGTTCCCTAGGATTGTTCTAACTGTGGCGGGGACTGACTAGGGGAGTTGAGAGATCGGTGTTCATACTTGGTATGAACACAAGATCTGTCTCCTCTCCCCTGAGAGAACCGGGATCTGTGTGTTTACACACAGATCCTGGTTCTCGATCTGTCACGAGCGATCATGGGTGCCCGGCGGTCATTTTCGCCCACATCGGCTCCGGGCACAAGCTGCAGGCGCCTCCTACAGCGTCTTAAAGGGCCGACATACAGTTACAGCTGCTCGCCCAGGGGAGCCGGTCTGACGCAGTAAAACTGAGACGGAAGGTCGGGAACCGGTTAACAAAAATAAAACACAATATAAAACATATCCGAAAAAAAAATTCAATTTCTTCATATATTTAGGCCAATTCTGCTACTTGTTTTTGGTTAAAAATAAATAAATAAATCCCAATAAGCAAATATTGATCGGATTGCGCAAAAATTATAGCGTCTACCAACTATGGTATATATACACTGGAATTATTTTATACTAGTAATGGGTGGCTGCGATCAGCAACTTCTAGCGGGACTGCGGCGAATAATCGGACACCGACACTGTGGGAACCAGTGACACTAATACAATGATCGGTTATAAAAATTAGGAGTCGACCGATTATCGGGGCGGCCCATTATTGGGGGCCGATATTCAAATTTTTCAAATGAATCGGTATAGGTCAGACCTCCTCCCCCTGTAACGGCGCGTCGCTCGCTCCAGTCTCTGCCAATCCCTGTCAGCAGTGCAGCAGAGAGATGACATCAGCTCTCACTGCCAATCTCGCATCACCACAGTTCTGCCCCTACAGCAGAGCTGTGAAGGTTGCTCTGGATAGAGCTGCAGCCACGGGCAAGCAGAGAGATAGTTACCTCATCTCTCACTGCCCATCGCATGTGGAAGTTTAACGGCTCGGAAGTCACTAGGGAGAGACTGGCAGGTGACCGGGGCAAGCTGCGCCTGGCTAGCAGGTGACCGGGGCAAATGACAGTGATGTACAGAATATCGGGACCTGATATCGGTTATCGGCCTGAAAGGCGACCAAAAAAAAAAAAAAAAAACCGGTATCGGCCCTGAAACATTATCGGTCGACCCCCTACTAAAAATATATACTGTCACTGTGCTAATGACACTGGCGGGGAAGGGGTTAAACATCTAGTGCAATCAAAGGGTTAAATGTGTGCCTAACCAGTGTTTTTGTGCTCACAATGTGCTGTTTTTACTAAGGGATTTTCTGGATTTTATTCCCTACTTTGCAGCGAAACAAAATCCATCACATCCCTGCTGACAGAACAGAGCTCTGCCTTGTTTACATAGGCAGAGCTCTGTTCTCTGTCTCTCCTTGCCAATCGGCGGGTTCCAGCACACATCTATTGGCCAGCACCCGCTGATTGGCTTGTGCTGTGCTGTCTAATCACAGCATGCACCCCCTACCTGGAAGCGACGGACTAGGTACATGATCCGGCACAGGAGACCTGTTATGCCACCATACCCCCTACGTGAGGTGGTCAGCAAGCGGTCAATCACCATTTTTTTTTTCTGCTAAATGAAGATCGAAAATTTTGAAAGAAAACACAAAACTTTTTTCTTAGAGGGAAGGGACTTACCGCTCCAGGTGAGTACTATAGCAATCAATGCTCCCTCAAGAAACCATGGGTGCTGGCAATGCACGAGACAAACAGAGAAAAAAAAAGGATGATATAGACAGCCGCACTTAAAAAAAAAAAACCTTGATGGTTGCCTTTATTGTAAAAAACGGATTGGTGCACTACAAATCACAGCAAAACAGGGAAACAGCTGACGCGTTTCGCACTACAGTCTAGTGCTTACTCATTACGTTTTTCTTAAACATTTTTGCAAATAAGTAATTTTTCTTCACCGATGAGCACTGATGATTTGCCTGAATATCAGTGTAAACAAAGTACTCACTGTGCCTGGTAAGCCTTGCTGGTTATTGGTTCTCCTTTCCTTACACAGAGGCAGCATGTGAGGAAAGGAATGCCAATAACCGCCAAGTCTGTTTACATGTTACCAGCTGTGATTGGCCCCTTACCAATCTCTGATCAGCTGTGCCCAAATGACACAGGAGTCACAGAGCATGCCCGATGTGTGTCCCAGCAGGCACGCAGTTCTGGGAGGACATTCATGGATGCCCTCCCAAAACTGGAGAACTGCGCTGTAGCCATCTTACGCCACTAGCGCGATGGGAAAGTGGTAAAGTGTATTTCGACCTTTGTGGCAAAATTGGGATAATGCCTACATCATGGGTGCTCAACCTGTAGCCCTCCAGCTGTTGCAGAACTACAAGTCCCATGAAGCATTGCAAGGCTGATAGTTATAAGCATGACTCCCAAAGGCAGAGGCATGATGGGAATTGTAGTTAAGCAAATGGCTGGAGGGCCACAGATGGAGCACCCATGGCCTACATTATATTTGCTTGCATGTTCCCACTCACATAGAATAAAAACTTTTAAAATATAGCCAATGATGTTATGCAGTAAAACTTATAAAAATCTAACTTAGCTTCCCCCTTTAATGTAATGCTAAGAGGAGGGCTGGAGAGTTACATTTACCATAATAAGCCCTGTCTGTATTGCGCTTACAGATCTCATTAGTTTTAAACTAGATGTGCATGTCTGTCCTAACAAAGGGTGCAAAGATCTCAAGGCCTGGGTGGAACACTGGATGTTAATGCATAAAGACAACTAGGGCTGCAACTAACGATTATTTTCATAATCGATTAGTTGGCCGATTATTGTTTCGATTAATCGGTTAATAACCGTAAAAAAAAAAAGTAATTTTGCTGCGATTTGCATTTTTTCTTTTTGGCCAATTTGTTGTTGGGCAGACTAAAAAACACAAATTGCTGCAAAAACACATTATTACATGCTTTTCTATTGAAGTATATTGAACCAAAAAAACAAAATAGCACAGTTTTGCGTTAAAAAAAGTACTTGCCTTTCCAAATACGCAGCATCTGAAAAAATCACGGACGTGTCCCATAGGAAACCATGTAAATGACCTGTAGTGTGTTTCTGCAAAAAGCACAAAAAAAACCCAGGCCTGAGATGTTTAGTAACATAATGGTGTTAAAAAAAAAATAAAAAAAATATTTGTACAAAAAGAGCAAATAATCGCTGTAAGGGGTTCATTTTTTACTGTGGGACAGTGAAAGTAATATTTACAGTAGTGATTTGCTCTTTTTGTACTGTAAAGGGCTCATTTTAGTTTTTTTTTAACCCCATTATGTTACTGCCCGATTAATCGATTATGAAAAATAGTAATCGATTATGAATTTAATCGATTAGTTGTTTCGGCCCTAAAGACAACTAACCTATTCAGCAAGTTATACTGAATATGGTGTCCTATATATAATCCTGGTCCAAAGAAACAACTAGAAAACTAAGAAATAATATCTAAAAACTCTCTTTAAGCAGGGCTTGACAAATTTGTTTGAATCTAGGCGCCAACTAAGTTAGTATCAAGTTTAACAAATCTTACGGGTGGATCATGTGCTTGAACGTGACCAATACACCAAGTAATGCAAAATGTGTATGTATGTATGTATGTATGTATGTATGTATGTATGTATGTATGTATGTATGTATGTATGTATGTATGTATGTATTGGAATCTAGGAGCCAGGGTTTTTTTTTTTTTAACGACCAATGCGTGCAGAAGCGAACGCATACGTGAGTAGCGCCCGCATATGAAAGCGGGGTTCAAACCACACATGAGGTATCGCCGCGATCGGTAGAGCGAGAGCAATAATTCTAGCCCTAGACATCCTCTAACTCAAAACATGCAACCTGTAGAATTTTTTAAATGTCGCCTATGGAGATTTTAAAGGGTAAAAGTTTGTCGCCATTCCACGAGCGCACGCAATTTTGAAGCGTGACATGTTGGGTATCAAATTTGCTCAGCGTAACATTATCTTTCACAATATAAAAAAAAATAAAAAAATAGGCTAACTTTACTGTTGTCTTATTTTTTCATTTTAAAAAGTGTATTTTTTTCCTCAAAAAAAGTACGCTTGTAAGACCGCTGCGCAAATACGGTGTGACAGAAAGTATTACAATGACCGCCATTTTATTCTCTAGGGTGTTAGAAGTTAACCCCCAAACTAGAATATATATATATATTTTTTTTTTTTTACTGTATAAAGCTAAACATGATAAAAATCGTCACACTGGACATAAAGTATGAAGTACACAGTATATACACAAACACACACAGACATTGCTTTCATCTCTGAAGACCTGACATTTCTGGCTCAATGCCTTTCTTCAGGGGTTAATAACAAACAGTTTAAATGTCAATAATATCAATTGTTTGTATAAAAAATAAAAGGGGGAGAGGAGAGCCTAGAGGGGCCCCTTCCAAGAAGAACAGAGAGACTGAACAGATGGATCCTGAATGCTAGATCCCTCACAGGCAGGGGTGATATCTCAGCGAAGGTCCAAATACTGATCACACCTGTGACATCAGAGCTAGTACAATCTAAAGAGTAAATACTCATCACATACCCATAGGTATCCCCAAGAGAGGTCTCACAAAATAGCAGGGGGAAGTCCCAAAAGATCCCTCTGCTCAGGAGAAATACCTGTTCTCCTGTGAGTCAATCATGTGCACGTCTGATGACCTGTCCACCACAGCCCCTGCCATACATCCCCACTGCCTGATCCCATCCACCCCACTGCCTGTCATTTCGCCATCCACGGCAACATGTGTATCGCAATTGACAGTTTCAGGCATAGGCGCCCAAACGTGTGCGTTTATGTTTGTAAGTGAGTTTATGTGGGGGGATTTTATGTGCTTGGATGTAACATTAATTTGACAATTTTTTTTAAAAAAAAATAGTTTTTACATCACATAGGGCACAAAAAGTCCCATATGCTTTTTTTTGGTGACAGGTTCTCTTTAATGAGACATGCAGGTTCTAAAAGACCCCCAATGTCTCCCCTGTGCTCAACTGAATGTAATGCATTGCACTACATTCTTTCCTGGCCTTGATGGCCGGGGAAACTGCCAACAGGGACCCGGAAGTGACATCACTTCTGGGTCAACAACTAGAAGGGGAGGAGAGCGGATGCGTGACCTCTCTCCTCCCTCCACCTGGAGGCACCCGCTATGCTGGTACCGCAGATGGGCAAGCATAGCCTGGGACACATAGCGGGGGAGCATTAGGGAGGCACCAGGATGAAACTTCTTGTCGCCATGGCGACCTGGGATTTTGTCGAACCCCGTTTTAGATATGCTGTGTGAATGGAAACACATAGTGGGGTTTCTTAAATTTGGGTGCAAAGGTGGAAATAGACTTAAAGGTGCTTTCACATGGATATCAATAGTCAAGTCATGCTTTGTGCCAAGAAACAAATGACAGTTACTGACTCTTATATGCAAGAAACAGATGTGAACTGATGTAATCAAACAGAAAACATCCACTTACACTCACAAAATTGGAAAAGTACGTAGACTTCTTTCTGTGGACATAAACGGACTCAGATGTAAACAGATAAAAGTCTGTTTACATCTGCCTGCCCAAAGACACACACTGTGGTTCAGTTTGAAACTGACAGATGGATCCAGACTGAATGCCCGTTTGAATAGACCCCAAGGGGTTACTTTCCCTTTAATGAAGTGGCCTACATTACATTAACACTCTGGGCTCCATCCTGTAATAGAATGTTTATTTTATTGCCCTCGCTGTCCTGCAGATGTCAGGACGTACCGAGGTTAGGATGTGCAGACCCAGAAAGCGACTCCACAGCGTCAAGTGGTTGTGAAGTCTATTTTTTTCCCTCTAAAAATTACTAACGTTGTACTCACCTGCTCTATGCAGTGGTTTTGCACAGAGCAGCCCAGATCCTCCTCTTCTCGGGTCCCTCCCTCCTGTTGAGTGCCCCCACAGCAAGCTATGGGGGTACCCCGAGTAACAGCTCCCTGTGTCCATTCACAATGAGCCCTGGTTCGGCACTCATCCCCTCTCTTCTGATTGGCTGGCTAACTGACTGACAGCAGCGGGAGCCAATGGCGCTGATGCTGTGTCTCAGCCAATCAGGAGGAGAGTCCGACGATCTTGTGGACATCGCTGGAGAAAGAGATGGGGCTCAGGTAAGCATTAGGAGGGCTGAGGCACACAGAAGTTGTTTTTTTTTTCTTAAAGAGGAGTTCCAGTCTCCTGTGGAAAAAATAAAAGTCAGCAGCTACATAAACTGTACAGCCACTAATCTGTCCCACGATCCAGTGGTGTGCTCACCCGCTGTCTTCGTTTCCTGGCATCTTCACTATGGGTATCCAGCTGTGACAGCTTGCAGCTTCACAGCCGGTTGCTGACTGCGCAAGCACGAGTTGCACTGTGCATTGTAAATGGTGGAATTCAATCTTCTGGGACCTGTCAGTGTCCCAGAAGAGTGCAAGTGGGGAGGGAGGAGAACTTCCGTTTAACAGAAGTGGGGAGCGGATACCTGTCAAGGTCAGGTACCTGCCCCCCCAAAAAAAGTGCCAATTGTTCGAGAGGAGCAGGGAATGAGTGCTGAAAGCAGAACTTCCCTTTTGGGTGGACCTCCGCTTTAATGCATAGAATGCATTAAAGCAGAGTTCCACCGA
The DNA here is from genome assembly GCA_029206835.1 of Rana muscosa. Lineage (NCBI taxonomy): Eukaryota > Metazoa > Chordata > Amphibia > Anura > Ranidae > Rana > Rana muscosa. The sequence goes on from CM055125.1 coordinate 184,101,353, forward strand.
CAATTGGAACTTCACTCATTGGATTCGTCCCCCCTCCGGTGCCACAATTGGCACCTTTCGGGGGGACAGGATACCTGTCTTTGACAGGTATACTTTCCCACTTCCGGGAGTCCGGGCCGAGGCCTGTGACATCAGCGCGGGGCTCCCTCCCCCGGTCCAGCAAGAGAGAGGAGCGGGCCTCATGCATGCCAGATACCCCTTACCCGCAATGGCGGCGGCATCACCCGACAGCTGATGGAAACATCAGCTCCGGTGCCGACATCAAGGACTCCAGGACAGGTAAGTGTCCATTTAATAAAAGCCAGCAGCTGCAGTATGTGTAGCTGCTGGTTTTTAAAAAAAAAATTTGGGGCGGAACACCGCTTTATGATAAAAAAAAAAACCTTCTGACTTTACAACCACTTTCATTCCTTACCCACACATGTGCAGGCTGCTCTCTTACACACTTAGGAAATGCTCAGCTGCCAGGTAGAGCAGACTGCACATGTGTGGGTAACGAATAAAGCCGAGGGGTCACAAGTCAGTTTGTGGGGCAGAAGATCTGACCCTGGGGGTGTCCTGAGAGTACAAATAAATCATTCTATGATGTGCGAACGTACACTCTGCCATGGCAGGACGGGATTTGGTAAAAGCCATTAATGGTGAAGAAAGCCTTTCCTAAGGTGATCCAGAGACATGGGATAGCCGGTTGCCACAGGCAACCCTTCACAGTGGCCAGGGATCTGGTTGCCGCGGGCAACCCTTCACAGTGGCCAGGGATCTGGTTGCCGCGGGCAACCCTTCACAGTGGCCAGGGATCTGGTTGCCGCGGGCAACCCTTCACAGTGGCCAGGGATCTGGTTGCCGCGGGCAACCCTTCACAGTGGCCAGGGATCTGGTTGCCACGCGCACTCCTTTTTAACTGATCAATCCGGAGAAAAAGACCATTGACGTTAGAAACATTCTTCTACCGGTAACACGGAGATGTGATCTCCTCCAGCTCGCCGGGCAGAACGTGATTCTTCATATCCGGCCTTGTACAGGAGACACACTGCGGTCATCATCATGGCTCCCTGACATCATCCCCGGCATACAGAGCACGAGAGGCCGGGATGTGCACCCGGATCACAAACACACAGGACAGGCGATGCCAAGCCGAGTTCCGCCATCTCTCTCCCTCCATACACTCGGCGTCCATTATACAATATATACTCGGCGTCCATGATAAGAGCGGCGCTCACACAGAGACGTGACCCAGCTAATGTCGGAGAGCAGCCCGCTCCGGCCAACCTAGCTCCCAACTATTCTGGCCTACCCGACCACAGCAAAGCCTCGGCATCTCGTACTGCTCACCGCGCAACTTCACACCCGCCGAGGCCTACTCTGCCTCTACCGCCACCCTTCCCCTTCGATAAGAAACCTTCTGTCCGGAGCGCCGGCCTCCCACGAATGTCTCCCGGTGTACATACCGCGAGGAGAGTCCGCTAGCTCCGGTGTCCAATCTTTTTCTGGCTCCTACGCCCAAAGAAATCCTCACTCCGCCATCTTCTCCATTGTTACGAAGGCAGCCCGGAAGTGAGAGGGAGGGGCGTGGCTTCGACTTTACAGAATGGTGGTGTACCGCGAGAGTCCGCATGTTACCGCGTTATCGTGACGTCGTGTGGGCGCCATGTTGCTTGTGGTGGCTTATCAGAGGAAGCCTTGTCTAACGCCACCTAGAGTACGTCCGCGGGACAAACGTGCCTTGTAATTTCAGTCATAGCCAGTGCACACCAGACTCGGCGTGGCTGCGCATAGACTGGGCACAATGCCTTGTTTGTGATAGAGGCACTTCATAACGCAGCATCCTTGTGATGTGCACTGAATAAACATTGTATACACTACTTTATATAGAACACCTGAAGGGTGTCCAGTCTCCTGTCCCATTACATACACTGACCAATCTCCTGTCCCATTCCATACACTGACCAATCTCCTGTCCCATTCCATACACTGACCAATCTCCTGTCCCATTCCATACACTGACCAATCTCCTGTCCCATTCCATACACTGACCAATCTCCTGTCCCATTACATACACTGACCAATCTCCTGTCCCATTCCACACACTGACCAATCTCCTGTCCCATTCCATACACTGACCAATCTCCTGTCCCATTCCATACACTGACCAATCTCCTGTCCCATTCCATACACTGACCAATCTCCTGTCCTCTTCTATACACTGACCAATCTCCTGTCCTCTTCTATACACTGACCAATCTCCTGTCCTCTTCTATACACTGACCAATCTCCTGTCCCATTCCATACACTGACCAATCTCCTGTCCCATTCCATACACTGACCAATCTCCTGTCCCATTACATACACTGACCAATCTCCTGTCCCATTCCATACACTGACCAATCTCCTGTCCCATTCCATACACTGACCAATCTCCTGTCCCATTCCACACACTGACCAATCTCCTGTCCCATTCCACACACTGACCAATCTCCTGTCCCATTCCATACACTGACCAATCTCCTGTCCCATTCCATACACTGACCAATCTCCTGTCCCATTCCATACACTGACCAATCTCCTGTCCCATTCCATACACTGACCAATCTCCTGTCCCATTCCATACACTGACCAATCTCCTGTCCCATTCCATACACTGACCAATCTCCTGTCCCATTACATACACTGACCAATCTCCTGTCCCATTACATACACTGACCAATCTCCTGTCCCATTCCATACACTGACCAATCTCCTGTCCCATTACATACACTGACCAATCTCCTGTCCCATTACATACACTGACCAATCTCCTGTCCTCTTCTATACACTGACCAATCTCCTGTCCCATTACATACACTGACCAATCTCCTGTCCTCTTCTATACACTGACCAATCTCCTGTCCCATTACATACACTGACCAATCTCCTGTCCTCTTCTATACACTGACCAATCTCCTGTCCCATTCCATACACTGACCAATCTCCTGTCCCATTCCATACACTGACCAATCTCCTGTCCTCTTCTATACACTGACCAATCTCCTGTCCCATTCCATACACTGACCAATCTCCTGTCCCATTCCATACACTGACCAATCTCCTGTCCCATTCCATACACTGACGAATCTCCTGTCCCATTCCATACACTGACCAATCTCCTGTCCCATTCCATACACTGACCAATCTCCTGTCCCATTCCATACACTGACCAATCTCCTGTCCCATTCCATACACTGACCAATCTCCTGTCCCATTCCATACACTGACCAATCTCCTGTCCCATTCCATACACTGACCAATCTCCTGTTCCATTCCATACACTGACCAATCTCCTGTCCCATTCCATACACTGACCAATCTCCTGTCCCATTCCATACACTGACCAATCTCCTGTCCCCTTCTATACACTGACCAATCTCCTGTCCCATTCCATACACTGACCAATCTCCTGTCCTCTTCTATACACTGACCAATCTCCTGTCCCATTCCATACACTGACCAATCTCCTGTCCTCTTCTATACACTGACCAATCTCCTGTCCCATTCCATACACTGACCAATCTCCTGTCCCCTTCTATACACTGACCAATCTCCTGTCCCATTCCATACACTGACCAATCTCCTGTCCTCTTCTATACACTGACCAATCTCCTGTCCCATTACATACACTGACCAATCTCCTGTCCTCTTCTATACACTGACCAATCTCCTGTCCTCTTCTATACACTGACCAATCTCCTGTCCCCTTCTATACACTGACCAATCTCCTGTCCTCTTCTATACACTGACCAATCTCCTGTCCCATTCCATACACTGACCAATCTCCTGTCCCATTCCATACACTGACCAATCTCCTGTCCTCTTCTATACACTGACCAATCTCCTGTCCTCTTCTATACACTGACCAATCTCCTGTCCTCTTCTATACACTGACCAATCTCCTGTCCCATTCCATACACTGACCAATCTCCTGTCCCATTCCATACACTGACCAATCTCCTGTCCCATTCCATACACTGACCAATCTCCTGTCCCATTCCATACACTGACCAATCTCCTGTCCCATTCCATACACTGACCAATCTCCTGTCCCATTCCATACACTGACCAATCTCCTGTCCCATTCCATACACTGACCAATCTCCTGTCCCATTCTATACACTGACCAATCTCCTGTCCCATTCCATACACTGACCAATCTCCTGTCCTCTTCTATACACTGACCAATCTCCTGTCCCATTCCATACACTGACCAATCTCCTGTCCCATTCCATACACTGACCAATCTCCTGTCCCATTCCATACACTGACCAATCTCCTGTCCTCTTCTATACACTGACCAATCTCCTGTCCTCTTCTATACACTGACCAATCTCCTGTCCCATTCCATACACTGACCAATCTCCTGTCCCATTACATACACTGACCAATCTCCTGTCCTCTTCTATACACTGACCAATCTCCTGTCCCATTCCATACACTGACCAATCTCCTGTCCCATTCCATACACTGACCAATCTCCTGTCCTCTTCTATACACTGACCAATCTCCTTTCCTCTTCTATACACTGACCAATCTCATGTCCCATTCCATACACTGACCAATCTCCTGTCCCATTCCATACACTGACCAATCTCCTGTCCCATTCCATACACTGACCAATCTCCTGTCCTCTTCTATACACTGACCAATCTCCTGTCCCATTCCATACACTGACCAATCTCCTGTCCCATTCCATACACTGACCAATCTCCTGTCCCATTCCATACACTGACCAATCTCCTGTCCCATTCCATACACTGACCAATCTCCTGTCCTCTTCTATACACTGACCAATCTCCTGTCCTCTTCTATACACTGACCAATCTCCTGTCCCATTCCATACACTGACCAATCTCCTGTCCTCTTCTATACACTGACCAATCTCCTGTCCCATTCCATACACTGACCAATCTCCTGTCCCATTCCATACACTGACCAATCTCCTGTCCCATTCCATACACTGACCAATCTCCTGTCCCATTCTATACACTGACCAATCTCCTGTCCTCTTCTATACACTGACCAATCTCCTGTCCTCTTCTATACACTGACCAATCTCATGTCCCATTATATACACTGACCAATCTCCTGTCCTCTTCTATACACTGACCAATCTCCTGTCCTCTTCTATACACTGACCAATCTCCTGTCCCATTCCATACACTGACCAATCTCCTGTCCCATTCCATACACTGACCAATCTCCTGTCCTCTTCTATACACTGACCAATCTCCTGTCCTCTTCTATACACTGACCAATCTCCTGTCCCATTCTATACACTGACCAATCTCCTGTCCCATTCCATACACTGACCAATCTCCTGTCCTCTTCCATACACTGACCAATCTCCTGTCCCATTCTATACACTGACCAATCTCCTGTCCCATTCCATACACTGACCAATCTCCTGTCCCATTCCATACACTGACCAATCTCCTGTCCCATTCTATACACTGACCAATCTCCTGTCCCATTCCATACACTGACCAATCTCCTGTCCCATTCCATACACTGACCAATCTCCTGTCCCATTCCATACACTGACCAATCTCCTGTCCCATTCCATACACTGACCAATCTCCTGTCCCATTCCATACACTGACCAATCTCCTGTCCCATTCCATACACTGACCAATCTCCTGTCCTCTTCTATACACTGACCAATCTCCTGTCCTCTTCTATACACTGACCAATCTCCTGTCCCATTCCATACACTGACCAATCTCCTGTCCTCTTCTATACACTGACCAATCTCCTGTCCCATTCCATACACTGACCAATCTCCTGTCCCATTCCATACACTGACCAATCTCCTGTCCTCTTCTATACACTGACCAATCTCCTTTCCTCTTCTATACACTGACCAATCTCATGTCCCATTCCATACACTGACCAATCTCCTGTCCCATTCCATACACTGACCAATCTCCTGTCCCATTCCATACACTGACCAATCTCCTGTCCTCTTCTATACACTGACCAATCTCCTGTCCCATTCCATACACTGACCAATCTCCTGTCCCATTCCATACACTGACCAATCTCCTGTCCCATTCCATACACTGACCAATCTCCTGTCCCATTCCATACACTGACCAATCTCCTGTCCTCTTCTATACACTGACCAATCTCCTGTCCTCTTCTATACACTGACCAATCTCCTGTCCCATTCCATACACTGACCAATCTCCTGTCCTCTTCTATACACTGACCAATCTCCTGTCCCATTCCATACACTGACCAATCTCCTGTCCCATTCCATACACTGACCAATCTCCTGTCCCATTCCATACACTGACCAATCTCCTGTCCCATTCTATACACTGACCAATCTCCTGTCCTCTTCTATACACTGACCAATCTCCTGTCCTCTTCTATACACTGACCAATCTCATGTCCCATTATATACACTGACCAATCTCCTGTCCTCTTCTATACACTGACCAATCTCCTGTCCTCTTCTATACACTGACCAATCTCCTGTCCCATTCCATACACTGACCAATCTCCTGTCCCATTCCATACACTGACCAATCTCCTGTCCTCTTCTATACACTGACCAATCTCCTGTCCTCTTCTATACACTGACCAATCTCCTGTCCCATTCTATACACTGACCAATCTCCTGTCCCATTCCATACACTGACCAATCTCCTGTCCTCTTCCATACACTGACCAATCTCCTGTCCCATTCTATACACTGACCAATCTCCTGTCCCATTCCATACACTGACCAATCTCCTGTCCCATTCCATACACTGACCAATCTCCTGTCCCATTCTATACACTGACCAATCTCCTGTCCCATTCCATACACTGACCAATCTCCTGTCCCATTCCATACACTGACCAATCTCCTGTCCCATTCCATACACTGACCAATCTCCTGTCCCATTCCATACACTGACCAATCTCCTGTCCCATTCCATACACTGACCAATCTCCTGTCCCATTCCATACACTGACCAATCTCCTGTCCTCTTCTATACACTGACCAATCTCCTGTCCCATTCCATACACTGACCAATCTCCTGTCCTCTTCTATACACTGACCAATCTCCTGTCCCATTCCATACACTGACCAATCTCCTGTCCCATTCTATACACTGACCAATCTCCTGTCCCATTCCATACACTGACCAATCTCCTGTCCTCTTCTATACACTGACCAATCTCCTGTCCCATTCCATACACTGACCAATCTCCTGTCCCATTCCATACACTGACCAATCTCCTGTCCCATTCCATACACTGACCAATCTCCTGTCCCATTCCATACACTGACCAATCTCCTGTCCCATTCCATACACTGACCAATCTCCTGTCCCATTCCATACACTGACCAATCTCCTGTCCTCTTCTATACACTGACCAATCTCCTGTCCTCTTCTATACACTGACCAATCTCCTGTCCCATTCCATACACTGACCAATCTCCTGTCCCATTCCATACACTGACCAATCTCCTGTCCTCTTCCATACACTGACCAATCTCCTGTCCCATTCCATACACTGACCAATCTCCTGTCCCATTCTATACACTGACCAATCTCCTGTCCTCTTCTATACACTGACCAATCTCCTGTCCCATTCCATACACTGACCAATCTCCTGTCCCATTCCATACACTGACCAATCTCCTGTCCCATTCCATACACTGACCAATCTCCTGTCCCATTCCATACACTGACCAATCTCCTGTCCCATTCTATACACTGACCAATCTCCTGTCCTCTTCTATACACTGACCAATCTCCTGTCCTCTTCTATACACTGACCAATCTCCTGTCCCATTCCATACACTGACCAATCTCCTGTCCCATTACATACACTGACCAATCTCCTGTCCCATTCTATACACTGACCAATCTCCTGTCCCATTCCATACACTGACCAATCTCCTGTCCTCTTCCATACACTGACCAATCTCCTGTCCCATTCCATACACTGACCAATCTCCTGTCCCATTCTATACACTGACCAATCTCCTGTCCCATTCCATACACTGACCAATCTCCTGTCCCATTCCATACACTGACCAATCTCCTGTCCCATTCTATACACTGACCAATCTCCTGTCCCATTCCATACACTGACCAATCTCCTGTCCCATTCCATACACTGACCAATCTCCTGTCCCATTCCATACACTGACCAATCTCCTGTCCCATTCCATACACTGACCAATCTCCTGTCCCATTCCATACACTGACCAATCTCCTGTCCCATTCCATACACTGACCAATCTCCTGTCCTCTTCTATACACTGACCAATCTCCTGTCCTCTTCTATACACTGACCAATCTCCTGTCCCATTCCATACACTGACCAATCTCCTGTCCTCTTCTATACACTGACCAATCTCCTGTCCCATTCCATACACTGACCAATCTCCTGTCCCATTCCATACACTGACCAATCTCCTGTCCCATTCCATACACTGACCAATCTCCTGTCCTCTTCTATACACTGACCAATCTCCTGTCCCATTCCATACACTGACCAATCTCCTGTCCCATTCCATACACTGACCAATCTCCTGTCCTCTTCTATACACTGACCAATCTCCTGTCCCATTCCATACACTGACCAATCTCCTGTCCCATTCCATACACTGACCAATCTCCTGTCCCATTCCATACACTGACCAATCTCCTGTCCCATTCTATACACTGACCAATCTCCTGTCCTCTTCTATACACTGACCAATCTCCTGTCCCATTCCATACACTGACCAATCTCCTGTCCCATTCTATACACTGACCAATCTCCTGTCCCATTCCATACACTGACCAATCTCCTGTCCCATTCCATACACTGACCAATCTCCTGTCCCATTCCATACACTGACCAATCTCCTGTCCTCTTCTATACACTGACCAATCTCCTGTCCTCTTCTATACACTGACCAATCTCCTGTCCCATTCTATACACTGACCAATCTCCTGTCCCATTACATACACTGACCAATCTCCTGTCCCATTACATACACTGACCAATCTCCTGTCCCATTCCATACACTGACCAATCTCCTGTCCCATTCTATACACTGACCAATCTCCTGTCCCATTCCATACACTGACCAATCTCCTGTCCTCTTCTATACACTGACCAATCTCCTGTCCCATTCCATACACTGACCAATCTCCTGTCCCATTCCATACACTGACCAATCTCCTGTCCCATTCCATACACTGACCAATCTCCTGTCCTCTTCTATACACTGACCAATCTCATGTCCCATTATATACACTGACCAATCTCCTGTCCTCTTCTATACACTGACCAATCTCCTGTCCCATTCCATACACTGACCAATCTCCTGTCCCATTCCATACACTGACCAATCTCCTATCCTCTTCTATACACTGACCAATCTCCTGTCCTCTTCTATACACTGACCAATCTCCTGTCCTCTTCTATACACTGACCAATCTCCTGTCCCATTCCATACACTGACCAATCTCCTGTCCCATTCCATACACTGACCAATCTCCTGTCCCATTCCATACACTGACCAATCTCCTGTCCTCTTCTATACACTGACCAATCTCCTGTCCCATTACATACACTGACCAATCTCCTGTCCCATTCCATACACTGACCAATCTCCTGTCCTCTTCTATACACTGACCAATCTCCTGTCCTCTTCTATACACTGACCAATCTCCTGTCCTCTTCTATACACTGACCAATCTCCTGTCCCATTCCATACACTGACCAATCTCATGTCCCATTATATACACTGACCAATCTCCTGTCCTCTTCTATACACTGACCAATCTCCTGTCCCATTCCATACACTGACCAATCTCCTGTCCCATTCCATACACTGACCAATCTCCTGTCCTCTTCTATACACTGACCAATCTCCTGTCCTCTTCTATACACTGACCAATCTCCTGTCCCATTCCATACACTGACCAATCTCCTGTCCTCTTCTATACACTGACCAATCTCCTGTCCTCTTCTATACACTGACCAATCTCCTGTCCCATTCTATACACTGACCAATCTCCTGTCCCATTCCATACACTGACCAATCTCCTGTCCTCTTCCATACACTGACCAATCTCCTGTCCCATTCTATACACTGACCAATCTCCTGTCCCATTCCATACACTGACCAATCTCCTGTCCCATTCCATACACTGACCAATCTCCTGTCCCATTCTATACACTGACCAATCTCCTGTCCCATTCCATACACTGACCAATCTCCTGTCCCATTCCATACACTGACCAATCTCCTGTCCCATTCCATACACTGACCAATCTCCTGTCCCATTCCATACACTGACCAATCTCCTGTCCCATTCCATACACTGACCAATCTCCTGTCCCATTCCATACACTGACCAATCTCCTGTCCCATTCCATACACTGACCAATCTCCTGTCCCATTCCATACACTGACCAATCTCCTGTCCCATTCCATACACTGACCAATCTCCTGTCCCATTCCATACACTGACCAATCTCCTGTCCTCTTCTATACACTGACCAATCTCCTGTCCTCTTCTATACACTGACCAATCTCCTGTCCTCTTCTATACACTGACCAATCTCCTGTCCTCTTCTATACACTGACCAATCTCCTGTCCCATTCCATACACTGACCAATCTCCTGTCCTCTTCTATACACTGACCAATCTCCTGTCCCATTCCATACACTGACCAATCTCCTGTCCCATTCCATACACTGACCAATCTCCTGTCCCATTCCATACACTGACCAATCTCCTGTCCCATTCTATACACTGACCAATCTCCTGTCCTCTTCTATACACTGACCAATCTCCTGTCCCATTCCATACACTGACCAATCTCCTGTCCCATTCCATACACTGACCAATCTCCTGTCCCATTCCATACACTGACCAATCTCCTGTCCCATTCTATACACTGACCAATCTCCTGTCCCATTCCATACACTGACCAATCTCCTGTCCCATTCCATACACTGACCAATCTCCTGTCCCATTCCATACACTGACCAATCTCCTGTCCCATTCCATACACTGACCAATCTCCTGTCCCATTCCATACACTGACCAATCTCCTGTCCCATTCCATACACTGACCAATCTCCTGTCCTCTTCTATACACTGACCAATCTCCTGTCCTCTTCTATACACTGACCAATCTCCTGTCCCATTCCATACACTGACCAATCTCCTGTCCTCTTCTATACACTGACCAATCTCCTGTCCCATTCCATACACTGACCAATCTCCTGTCCCATTCCATACACTGACCAATCTCCTGTCCTCTTCTATACACTGACCAATCTCCTGTCCCATTCCATACACTGACCAATCTCCTGTCCCATTCCATACACTGACCAATCTCCTGTCCTCTTCTATACACTGACCAATCTCCTGTCCCATTCCATACACTGACCAATCTCCTGTCCTCTTCCATACACTGACCAATCTCCTGTCCCATTCCATACACTGACCAATCTCCTGTCCCATTCTATACACTGACCAATCTCCTGTCCCATTCCATACACTGACCAATCTCCTGTCCTCTTCTATACACTGACCAATCTCCTGTCCCATTCCATACACTGACCAATCTCCTGTCCCATTCCATACACTGACCAATCTCCTGTCCCATTCCATACACTGACCAATCTCCTGTCCCATTCCATACACTGACCAATCTCCTGTCCCATTCCATACACTGACCAATCTCCTGTCCTCTTCTATACACTGACCAATCTCCTGTCCCATTCCATACACTGACCAATCTCCTGTCCTCTTCTATACACTGACCAATCTCCTGTCCCATTCCATACACTGACCAATCTCCTGTCCCATTCCATACACTGACCAATCTCCTGTCCCATTCCATACACTGACCAATCTCCTGTCCCATTCCATACACTGACCAATCTCCTGTCCCATTCCATACACTGACCAATCTCCTGTCCCATTCTATACACTGACCAATCTCCTGTCCCATTCCATACACTGACCAATCTCCTGTCCTCTTCTATACACTGACCAATCTCCTGTCCCATTCCATACACTGACCAATCTCCTGTCCCATTCCATACACTGACCAATCTCCTGTCCCATTCCATACACTGACCAATCTCCTGTCCCATTCCATACACTGACCAATCTCCTGTCCCATTCCATACACTGACCAATCTCCTGTCCCATTCTATACACTGACCAATCTCCTGTCCCATTCCATACACTGACCAATCTCCTGTCCTCTTCTATACACTGACCAATCTCCTGTCCCATTCCATACACTGACCAATCTCCTGTCCCATTCCATACACTGACCAATCTCCTGTCCCATTCCATACACTGACCAATCTCCTGTCCCATTCCATACACTGACCAATCTCCTGTCCCATTCCATACACTGACCAATCTCCTGTCCTCTTCTATACACTGACCAATCTCCTGTCCCATTCCATACACTGACCAATCTCCTGTCCTCTTCTATACACTGACCAATCTCCTGTCCCATTCCATACACTGACCAATCTCCTGTCCCATTCCATACACTGACCAATCTCCTGTCCCATTCCATACACTGACCAATCTCCTGTCCCATTATATACACTGACCAATCTCCTGTCCTCTTCTATACACTGACCAATCTCCTGTCCCATTCCATACACTGACCAATCTCCTGTCCCATTCCATACACTGACCAATCTCCTGTCCCATTCTATACACTGACCAATCTCCTGTCCTCTTCCATACACTGACCAATCTCCTGTCCCATTCCATACACTGACCAATCTCCTGTCCCATTCTATACACTGACCAATCTCCTGTCCTCTTCTATACACTGACCAATCTCCTGTCCCATTCCATACACTGACCAATCTCCTGTCCCATTCCATACACTGACCAATCTCCTGTCCCATTCCATACACTGACCAATCTCCTGTCCCATTCCATACACTGACCAATCTCCTGTCCCATTCTATACACTGACCAATCTCCTGTCCTCTTCTATACACTGACCAATCTCCTGTCCTCTTCTATACACTGACCAATCTCCTGTCCTCTTCTATACACTGACCAATCTCCTGTCCTCTTCTATACACTGACCAATCTCCTGTCCCATTCCATACACTGACCAATCTCCTGTCCTCTTCCATACACTGACCAATCTCCTGTCCCATTCCATACACTGACCAATCTCCTGTCCCATTCTATACACTGACCAATCTCCTGTCCCATTCCATACACTGACCAATCTCCTGTCCCATTCCATACACTGACCAATCTCCTGTCCCATTCTATACACTGACCAATCTCCTGTCCCATTCCATACACTGACCAATCTCCTGTCCCATTCCATACACTGACCAATCTCCTGTCCCATTCCATACACTGACCAATCTCCTGTCCCATTCCATACACTGACCAATCTCCTGTCCCATTCCATACACTGACCAATCTCCTGTCCCATTCCATACACTGACCAATCTCCTGTCCTCTTCTATACACTGACCAATCTCCTGTCCTCTTCTATACACTGACCAATCTCCTGTCCTCTTCCATACTCTGACCAATCTCCTGTCCCATTCCATACACTGACCAATCTCCTGTCCTCTTCTATACACTGACCAATCTCCTGTCCCATTCCATACACTGACCAATCTCCTGTCCCATTCCATACACTGACCAATCTCCTGTCCCATTCCATACACTGACCAATCTCCTGTCCTCTTCTATACACTGACCAATCTCCTGTCCCATTCCATACACTGACCAATCTCCTGTCCTCTTCTATACACTGACCAATCTCCTGTCCCATTCCATACACTGACCAATCTCCTGTCCCATTCCATACACTGACCAATCTCCTGTCCCATTCCATACACTGACCAATCTCCTGTCCCATTCTATACACTGACCAATCTCCTGTCCTCTTCTATACACTGACCAATCTCCTGTCCCATTCCATACACTGACCAATCTCCTGTCCCATTCTATACACTGACCAATCTCCTGTCCCATTCCATACACTGACCAATCTCCTGTCCTCTTCTATACACTGACCAATCTCCTGTCCCATTCCATACACTGACCAATCTCCTGTCCCATTCCATACACTGACCAATCTCCTGTCCTCTTCTATACACTGACCAATCTCCTGTCCTCTTCTATACACTGACCAATCTCCTGTCCTCTTCTATACACTGACCAATCTCCTGTCCCATTCTATACACTGACCAATCTCCTGTCCCATTCTATACACTGACCAATCTCCTGTCCCATTACATACACTGACCAATCTCCTGTCCCATTCCATACACTGACCAATCTCCTGTCCCATTCTATACACTGACCAATCTCCTGTCCCATTCCATACACTGACCAATCTCCTGTCCCATTCCATACACTGACCAATCTCCTGTCCCATTCCATACACTGACCAATCTCCTGTCCCATTCCATACACTGACCAATCTCCTGTCCTCTTCTATACACTGACCAATCTCATGTCCCATTATATACACTGACCAATCTCCTGTCCTCTTCTATACACTGACCAATCTCCTGTCCCATTCCATACACTGACCAATCTCCTGTCCCATTCCATACACTGACCAATCTCCTGTCCCATTCCATACACTGACCAATCTCCTGTCCTCTTCTATACACTGACCAATCTCCTGTCCCATTCCATACACTGACCAATCTCCTGTCCTCTTCTATACACTGACCAATCTCCTGTCCCATTCCATACACTGACCAATCTCCTGTCCCATTCCATACACTGACCAATCTCCTGTCCCATTCCATACACTGACCAATCTCCTGTCCCATTCTATACACTGACCAATCTCCTGTCCTCTTCTATACACTGACCAATCTCCTGTCCCATTCCATACACTGACCAATCTCCTGTCCCATTCTATACACTGACCAATCTCCTGTCCCATTCCATACACTGACCAATCTCCTGTCCTCTTCTATACACTGACCAATCTCCTGTCCCATTCCATACACTGACCAATCTCCTGTCCCATTCCATACACTGACCAATCTCCTGTCCTCTTCTATACACTGACCAATCTCCTGTCCTCTTCTATACACTGACCAATCTCCTGTCCTCTTCTATACACTGACCAATCTCCTGTCCCATTCTATACACTGACCAATCTCCTGTCCCATTCTATACACTGACCAATCTCCTGTCCCATTACATACACTGACCAATCTCCTGTCCCATTCCATACACTGACCAATCTCCTGTCCCATTCTATACACTGACCAATCTCCTGTCCCATTCCATACACTGACCAATCTCCTGTCCCATTCCATACACTGACCAATCTCCTGTCCCATTCCATACACTGACCAATCTCCTGTCCCATTCCATACACTGACCAATCTCCTGTCCTCTTCTATACACTGACCAATCTCATGTCCCATTATATACACTGACCAATCTCCTGTCCTCTTCTATACACTGACCAATCTCCTGTCCCATTCCATACACTGACCAATCTCCTGTCCCATTCCATACACTGACCAATCTCCTGTCCCATTCCATACACTGACCAATCTCCTATCCTCTTCTATACACTGACCAATCTCCTGTCCTCTTCTATACACTGACCAATCTCCTGTCCTCTTCTATACACTGACCAATCTCCTGTCCCATTCCATACACTGACCAATCTCATGTCCCATTCCATACACTGACCAATCTCCTGTCCTCTTCCATACACTGACCAATCTCCTGTCCTCTTCCATACACTGACCAATCTCCTGTCCCATTCCATACACTGACCAATCTCCTGTCCTCTTCCATACACTGACCAATCTCCTGTCCCATTCCATACACTGACCAATCTCCTGTCCCATTCCATACACTGACCAATCTCCTGTCCCATTCCATACACTGACCAATCTCCTGTCCAATTCTATACACTGACCAATCTCCTGTCCCATTCCATACACTGACCAATCTCCTGTCCCATTACATACACTGACCAATCTCCTGTCCCATTCCATACACTGACCAATCTCCTGTCCCATTCCATACACTGACCAATCTCCTGTCCTCTTCTATACACTGACCAATCTCCTGTCCCATTCCATACACTGACCAATCTCATGTCCCATTCCATACACTGACCAATCTCCTGTCCTCTTCCATACACTGACCAATCTCCTGTCCCATTCCATACACTGACCAATCTCCTGTCCCATTCCATACACTGACCAATCTCCTGTCCCATTCCATACACTGACCAATCTCCTGTCCTCTTCTATACACTGACCAATCTCCTGTCCCATTCCATACACTGACCAATCTCCTGTCCTCTTCTATACACTGACCAATCTCCTGTCCCATTCCATACACTGACCAATCTCCTGTCCCATTCCATACACTGACCAATCTCCTGTCCCATTCCATACACTGACCAATCTCCTGTCCTCTTCCATACACTGACCAATCTCCTGTCCTCTTCCATACACTGACCAATCTCCTGTCCCATTCCATACACTGACCAATCTCCTGTCCCATTCCATACACTGACCAATCTCCTGTCCCCTTCTATACACTGACCAATCTCCTGTCCCATTCCATACACTGACCAATCTCCTGTCCCATTCCATACACTGACCAATCTCCTGTCCTCTTCTATACACTGACCAATCTCCTGTCCCATTCCATACACTGACCAATCTCCTGTCCCATTCCATACACTGACCAATCTCCTGTCCCATTCCATACACTGACCAATCTCCTGTCCTCTTCTATACACTGACCAATCTCCTGTCCCATTCCATACACTGACCAATCTCCTGTCCCATTCCATACACTGACCAATCTCCTGTCCTCTTCTATACACTGACCAATCTCCTGTCCCCTTCTATACACTGACCAATCTCCTGTCCCATTCCATACACTGACCAATCTCCTGTCCTCTTCTATACACTGACCAATCTCCTGTCCCATTCCATACACTGACCAATCTCCTGTCCCATTCCATACACTGACCAATCTCCTGTCCCATTCCATACACTGACCAATCTCCTGTCCCATTCCATACACTGACCAATCTCCTGTCCTCTTCTATACACTGACCAATCTCCTGTCCCATTACATACACTGACCAATCTCCTGTCCTCTTCTATACACTGACCAATCTCCTGTCCTCTTCTATACACTGACCAATCTCCTGTCCCATTACATACACTGACCAATCTCCTGTCCTCTTCTATACACTGACCAATCTCCTGTCCTCTTCTATACACTGACCAATCTCCTGTCCCATTCCATACACTGACCAATCTCCTGTCCTCTTCTATACACTGACCAATCTCCTGTCCCATTACATACACTGACCAATCTCCTGTCCTCTTCTATACACTGACCAATCTCCTGTCCCCTTCTATACACTGACCAATCTCCTGTCCTCTTCTATACACTGACCAATCTCCTGTCCTCTTCTATACACTGACCAATCTCCTGTCCCATTCCATACACTGACCAATCTCCTGTCCTCTTCCATACACTGACCAATCTCCTGTCCCATTACATACACTGACCAATCTCCTGTCCCATTCCATACACTGACCAATCTCCTGTCCCATTCCATACACTGACCAATCTCCTGTCCCATTCCATACACTGACCAATCTCCTGTCCCATTCCATACACTGACCAATCTCCTGTCCCCTTCTATACACTGACCAATCTCCTGTCCCATTCCATACACTGACCAATCTCCTGTCCCATTCCATACACTGACCAATCTCCTGTCCCATTACATACACTGACCAATCTCCTGTCCTCTTCTATACACGGACCAATCTCCTGTCCCATTCCATACACTGACCAATCTCCTGTCCCATTCCATACACTGACCAATCTCCTGTCCCATTCCATACACTGACCAATCTCCTGTCCTCTTCTATACACTGACCAATCTCCTGTCCCATTCCATACACTGACCAATCTCCTGTCCCATTCCATACACTGACCAATCGCCTGTCCCATTCCATACACTGACCAATCTCCTGTCCTCTTCTATACACTGACCAATCTCCTGTCCCATTCCATACACTGACCAATCTCCTGTCCCATTCCATACACGGACCAATCTCCTGTCCCATTACATACACTGACCAATCTCCTGTCCCATTCCATACACTGACCAATCTCCTGTCCCATTCCATACACTGACCAATCGCCTGTCCCATTCCATACACTGACCAATCTCCTGTCCTCTTCTATACACTGACCAATCTCCTGTCCCATTCCATACACTGACCAATCTCCTGTCCTCTTCTATACACGGACCAATCTCCTGTCCCATTCCATACACTGACCAATCTCCTGTCCCATTACATACACTGACCAATCTCCTGTCACATTCCATACACTGACCAATCTCCTGTCCTCTTCTATACACTGACCAATCTCCTGTCCCATTCCATACACTGACCAATCTCCTGTCCCATTCCATACACTGACCAATCTCCTGTCCCATTCCATACACTGACCAATCTCCTGTCCCATTACATACACTGACCAATCTCCTGTCCTCTTCTATACACTGACCAATCTCCTGTCCCATTCCATACACTGACCAATCTCCTGTCCCATTCCATACACTGACCAATCTCCTGTCCCATTCCATACACTGAGCAATCTCCTGTCCCATTCCATACACTGACCAATCTCCTGTCCCATTCCATACACTGACCAATCTCCTGTCCCATTACATACACTGACCAATCTCCTTTCCTCTTCTATACACTGACCAATCTCCTGTCCCATTCCATACACTGACCAATCTCCTGTCCCATTACATACACTGACCAATCTCCTGTCACATTCCATACACTGACCAATCTCCTGTCCCATTACATACACTGACCAATCTCCTGTCACATTCCATACACTGACCAATCTCCTGTCCCATTACATACACTGACCAATCTCCTGTCCTCTTCTATACACTGACCAATCTCCTGTCCCATTCCATACACTGACCAATCTCCTGTCCCATTCCATACACTGACCAATCTCCTGTCCCATTCCATACACTGACCAATCTCCTGTCCCATTCCATACACTGACCAATCTCCTGTCCTCTTCTATACACTGACCAATCTCCTGTCCCATTCCATACACTGACCAATCTCCTGTCCCATTCCATACACTGACCAATCTCCTGTCCCATTCCATACACTGACCAATCTCCTGTCCTCTTCTATACACTGACCAATCTCCTGTCCCATTCCATACACTGACCAATCTCCTGTCCCATTACATACACTGACCAATCTCCTGTCCTCTTCTATACACTGACCAATCTCCTGTCCTCTTCTATACACTGACCAATCTCCTGTCCCATTCCATACACTGACCAATCTCCTGTCCCATTCCATACACTGACCAATCTCCTGTCCCATTCCATACACTGACCAATCTCCTGTCCTCTTCTATACACTGACCAATCTCCTGTCCCATTCCATACACTGACCAATCTCCTGTCCCATTCCATACACTGACCAATCTCCTGTCCTCTTCTATACACTGACCAATCTCCTGTCCTCTTCTATACACTGACCAATCTCCTGTCCCATTCCATACACTGACCAATCTCCTGTCCTCTTCCATACACTGACCAATCTCCTGTCCTCTTCTATACACTGACCAATCTCCTGTCCCATTCCATACACTGACCAATCTCCTGTCCCATTCCATACACTGACCAATCTCCTGTCCTCTTCTATACACTGACCAATCTCCTGTCCTCTTCTATACACTGACCAATCTCCTGTCCTCTTCTATACACTGACCAATCTCCTGTCCTCTTCTATACACTGACCAATCTCCTGTCCTCTTCTATACACTGACCAATCTCCTGTCCTCTTCTATACACTGACCAATCTCATGTCCTCTTCTATACACTGACCAATCTCCTGTCCTCTTCTATACACTGACCAATCTCCTGTCCCATTCCATACACTGACCAATCTCCTGTCCCATTACATACACTGACCAATCTCCTGTCCTCTTCTATACACTGACCAATCTCCTGTCCTCTTCTATACACTGACCAATCTCCTGTCCTCTTCTATACACTGACCAATCTCATGTCCTCTTCTATACACTGACCAATCTCCTGTCCTCTTCTATACACTGACCAATCTCCTGTCCCATTCCATACACTGACCAATCTCCTGTCCCATTCCATACACTGACCAATCTCCTGTCCCATTCCATACACTGACCAATCTCCTGTCCCATTACATACACTGACCAATCTCCTGTTCCATTCCATACACTGACCAATCTCCTGTCCCATTCCATACACTGACCAATCTCCTGTCCTCTTCTATACACTGACCAATCTCCTGTCCTCTTCTATACACTGACCAATCTCCTGTCCTCTTCTATACACTGACCAATCTCATGTCCTCTTCTATACACTGACCAATCTCCTGTCCTCTTCTATACACTGACCAATCTCCTGTCCCATTCCATACACTGACCAATCTCCTGTCCCATTACATACACTGACCAATCTCCTGTCCTCTTCTATACACTGACCAATCTCCTGTCCCATTCCATACACTGACCAATCTCCTGTCCTCTTCCATACACTGACCAATCTCCTGTCCTCTTCTATACACTGACCAATCTCCTGTCCCATTCCATACACTGACCAATCTCCTGTCCCATTCCATACACTGACCAATCTCCTGTCCCATTCCATACACTGACCAATCTCCTGTCCCATTCCATACACTGACCAATCTCCTGTCCCATTCCATACACTGACCAATCTCCTGTCCCATTCCATACACTGACCAATCTCCTGTCCCATTCCATACACTGACCAATCTCCTGTCCCATTCCATACACTGACCAATCTCCTGTCCTCTTCTATACACTGACCAATCTCCTGTCCTCTTCCATACACTGACCAATCTCCTGTCCTCTTCTATACACTGACCAATCTCCTGTCCTCTTCTATACACTGACCAATCTCCTGTCCCATTCCATACACTGACCAATCTCCTGTCCTCTTCTATACACTGACCAATCTCCTGTCCCATTCCATACACTGACCAATCTCCTGTCCTCTTCTATACACTGACCAATCTCCTGTCCTCTTCTATACACTGACCAATCTCCTGTCCTCTTCTATACACTGACCAATCTCATGTCCTCTTCTATACACTGACCAATCTCCTGTCCTCTTCTATACACTGACCAATCTCCTGTCCCATTCCATACACTGACCAATCTCCTGTCCCATTACATACACTGACCAATCTCCTGTCCCATTCCATACACTGACCAATCTCCTGTCCTCTTCTATACACTGACCAATCTCCTGTCCTCTTCCATACACTGACCAATCTCCTGTCCTCTTCCATACACTGACCAATCTCCTGTCCTCTTCTATACACTGACCAATCTCCTGTCCCATTCCATACACTGACCAATCTCCTGTCCCATTCCATACACTGACCAATCTCCTGTCCCATTCCATACACTGACCAATCTCCTGTTCCATTCCATACACTGACCAATCTCCTGTTCCATTCCATACACTGACCAATCTCCTGTCCCATTCCATACCCTGACCAATCTCCTGTCCTCTTCTATACACTGACCAATCTCCTGTCCCATTCCATACACTGACCAATCTCCTGTCCCATTCCATACACTGACCAATCTCCTGTCCTCTTCTATACACTGACCAATCTCCTGTCCCATTCCATACACTGACCAATCTCCTGTCCCATTACATACACTGACCAATCTCCTGTCCTCTTCTATACACTGACCAATCTCCTGTCCTCTTCTATACACTGACCAATCTCCTGTCCCATTCCATACACTGACCAATCTCCTGTCCCATTCCATACACTGACCAATCTCCTGTCCCATTCCATACACTGACCAATCTCCTGTCCTCTTCTATACACTGACCAATCTCCTGTCCCATTCCATACACTGACCAATCTCCTGTCCTCTTCTATACACTGACCAATCTCCTGTCCTCTTCTATACACTGACCAATCTCCTGTCCCATTCCATACACTGACCAATCTCCTGTCCCATTCCATACACTGACCAATCTCCTGTCCCATTCCATACACTGACCAATCTCCTGTCCTCTTCCATACACTGACCAATCTCCTGTCCTCTTCTATACACTGACCAATCTCCTGTCCTCTTCTATACACTGACCAATCTCCTGTCCCATTACATACACTGACCAATCTCCTGTCCCATTCCATACACTGACCAATCTCCTGTCCCATTCCATACACTGACCAATCTCCTGTCCCATTCCATACACTGACCAATCTCCTGTCCCATTCCATACACTGACCAATCTCCTGTCCCCTTCTATACACTGACCAATCTCCTGTCCTCTTCTATACACTGACCAATCTCCTGTCCCCTTCTATACACTGACCAATCTCCTGTCCCATTCCATACACTGACCAATCTCCTGTCCCATTCCATACACTGACCAATCTCCTGTCCCATTCCATACACTGACCAATCTCCTGTCCCATTCCATACACTGACCAATCTCCTGTCCCATTCCATACACTGACCAATCTCCTGTCCCATTCCATACACTGACCAATCTCCTGTCCTCTTCTATACACTGACCAATCTCCTGTCCTCTTCTATACACTGACCAATCTCCTGTCCCCTTCTATACACTGACCAATCTCCTGTCCCATTCCATACACTGACCAATCTCCTGTCCCATTCCATACACTGACCAATCTCCTGTCCCATTCCATACACTGACCAATCTCCTGTCCTCTTCTATACACTGACCAATCTCCTGTCCCATTCCATACACTGACCAATCTCCTGTCCCATTACATACACTGACCAATCTCCTGTCCTCTTCTATACACTGACCAATCTCCTGTCCTCTTCTATACACTGACCAATCTCCTGTCCCATTCCATACACTGACCAATCTCCTGTCCTCTTCTATACACTGACCAATCTCCTGTCCTCTTCTATACACTGACCAATCTCCTGTCCTCTTCTATACACTGACCAATCTCCTGTCCTCTTCCATACACTGACCAATCTCCTGTCCCATTACATACACTGACCAATCTCCTGTCCCATTCCATACACTGACCAATCTCCTGTCCTCTTCTATACACTGACCAATCTCCTGTCCCATTACATACACTGACCAATCTCCTGTCCCATTCCATACACTGACCAATCTCCTGTCCCATTCCATACACTGACCAATCTCCTGTCCTCTTCCATACACTGACCAATCTCCTGTCCTCTTCCATACACTGACCAATCTCCTGTCCTCTTCCATACACTGACCAATCTCCTGTCCCATTCCATACACTGACCAATCTCCTGTCCCATTCCATACACTGACCAATCTCCTGTCCTCTTCTATACACTGACCAATCTCCTGTCCCATTCCATACACTGACCAATCTCCTGTCCCATTCCATACACTGACCAATCTCCTGTCCCATTACATACACTGACCAATCTCCTGTCCTCTTCTATACACTGACCAATCTCCTGTCCCATTACATACACTGACCAATCTCCTGTCCTCTTCTATACACTGACCAATCTCCTGTCCCATTCCATACACTGACCAATCTCCTGTCCCATTACATACACTGACCAATCTCCTGTCCTCTTCTATACACTGACCAATCTCCTGTCCCATTCCATACACTGACCAATCTCCTGTCCTCTTCTATACACTGACCAATCTCCTGTCCCATTCCATACACTGACCAATCTCCTGTCCCATTCCATACACTGACCAATCTCCTGTCCTCTTCTATACACTGACCAATCTCCTGTCCTCTTCTATACACTGACCAATCTCCTGTCCTCTTCTATACACTGACCAATCTCCTGTCCTCTTCTATACACTGACCAATCTCCTGTCCCATTACATACACTGACCAATCTCCTGTCCCATTCCATACACTGACCAATCTCCTGTCCCATTCCATACACTGACCAATCTCCTGTCCCATTACATACACTGACCAATCTCCTGTCCTCTTCTATACACTGACCAATCTCCTGTCCCATTCCATACACTGACCAATCTCCTGTCCTCTTCTATACACTGACCAATCTCCTGTCCTCTTCTATACACTGACCAATCTCCTGTCCCATTCCATACACTGACCAATCTCCTGTCCCATTCCATACACTGACCAATCTCCTGTCCTCTTCTATACACTGACCAATCTCCTGTCCCATTCCATACACTGACCAATCTCCTGTCCTCTTCTATACACTGACCAATCTCCTGTCCTCTTCTATACACTGACCAATCTCCTGTCCCATTCCATACACTGACCAATCTCCTGTCCCATTCCATACACTGACCAATCTCCTGTCCTCTTCTATACACTGACCAATCTCCTGTCCCATTCCATACACTGACCAATCTCCTGTCCTCTTCTATACACTGACCAATCTCCTGTCCTCTTCTATACACTGACCAATCTCCTGTCCCATTACATACACTGACCAATCTCCTGTCCTCTTCCATACACTGACCAATCTCCTGTCCTCTTCCATACACTGACCAATCTCCTGTCCCATTCCATACACTGACCAATCTCCTGTCCCATTCCATACACTGACCAATCTCCTGTCCTCTTCTATACACTGACCAATCTCCTGTCCCATTCCATACACTGACCAATCTCCTGTCCCATTACATACACTGACCAATCTCCTGTCCTCTTCTATACACTGACCAATCTCCTGTCCCATTCCATACACTGACCAATCTCCTGTCCCATTCCATACA
Organism: Rana muscosa; assembly: GCA_029206835.1. NCBI lineage: Eukaryota > Metazoa > Chordata > Amphibia > Anura > Ranidae > Rana > Rana muscosa. The sequence goes on from CM055125.1 coordinate 184,126,205, forward strand.
CTGACCAATCTCCTGTCCCATTCCATACACTGACCAATCTCCTGTCCTCTTCTATACACTGACCAATCTCCTGTCCCATTACATACACTGACCAATCTCCTGTCCTCTTCTATACACTGACCAATCTCCTGTCCCATTCCATACACTGACCAATCTCCTGTCCTCTTCTATACACTGACCAATCTCCTGTCCTCTTCTATACACTGACCAATCTCCTGTCCTCTTCTATACACTGACCAATCTCCTGTCCCATTCCATACACTGACCAATCTCCTGTCCCATTCCATACACTGACCAATCTCCTGTCCCATTCCATACACTGACCAATCTCCTGTCCCATTACATACACTGACCAATCTCCTGTCCTCTTCTATACACGGACCAATCTCCTGTCCCATTACATACACTGACCAATCTCCTGTCCCATTCCATACACTGACCAATCTCCTGTCCCATTCCATACACTGACCAATCTCCTGTCCCATTCCATACACTGACCAATCTCCTGTCCCATTCCATACACTGACCAATCTCCTGTCCCATTCCATACACTGACCAATCTCCTGTCCTCTTCTATACACTGACCAATCTCCTGTCCCATTCCATACACGGACCAATCTCCTGTCCCATTCCATACACTGACCAATCTCCTGTCCCATTCCATACACTGACCAATCTCCTGTCCCATTCCATACACTGACCAATCTCCTGTCCTCTTCTATACACTGACCAATCTCCTGTCCCATTCCATACACTGACCAATCTCCTGTCCCATTCCATACACTGACCAATCGCCTGTCCCATTCCATACACTGACCAATCTCCTGTCCTCTTCTATACACTGACCAATCTCCTGTCCCATTCCATACACTGACCAATCTCCTGTCCCATTCCATACACGGACCAATCTCCTGTCCCATTACATACACTGACCAATCTCCTGTCCCATTCCATACACTGACCAATCTCCTGTCCTCTTCTATACACTGACCAATCTCCTGTCCCATTCCATACACTGACCAATCTCCTGTCCCATTCCATACACTGACCAATCGCCTGTCCCATTCCATACACTGACCAATCTCCTGTCCTCTTCTATACACTGACCAATCTCCTGTCCCATTCCATACACTGACCAATCTCCTGTCCCATTCCATACACGGACCAATCTCCTGTCCCATTCCATACACGGACCAATCTCCTGTCCCATTCCATACACTGACCAATCTCCTGTCCCCTTCTATACACTGACCAATCTCCTGTCCCATTCCATACACTGACCAATCGCCTGTCCCATTCCATACACTGACCAATCTCCTGTCCTCTTCTATACACTGACCAATCTCCTGTCCCATTCCATACACTGACCAATCTCCTGTCCTCTTCTATACACGGACCAATCTCCTGTCCCATTACATACACTGACCAATCTCCTGTCACATTCCATACACTGACCAATCTCCTGTCCCATTACATACACTGACCAATCTCCTGTCACATTCCATACACTGACCAATCTCCTGTCCTCTTCTATACACTGACCAATCTCCTGTCCCATTCCATACACTGACCAATCTCCTGTCCCATTCCATACACTGACCAATCTCCTGTCCCATTCCATACACTGACCAATCTCCTGTCCCATTACATACACTGACCAATCTCCTGTCCTCTTCTATACACGGACCAATCTCCTGTCCCATTACATACACTGACCAATCTCCTGTCCCATTCCATACACTGACCAATCTCCTGTCCCATTCCATACACTGACCAATCTCCTGTCCCATTCCATACACTGAGCAATCTCCTGTCCCATTCCATACACTGACCAATCTCCTGTCCCATTCCATACACTGACCAATCTCCTGTCCCATTACATACACTGACCAATCTCCTTTCCTCTTCTATACACGGACCAATCTCCTGTCCCATTACATACACTGACCAATCTCCTGTCACATTCCATACACTGACCAATCTCCTGTCCTCTTCTATACACTGACCAATCTCCTGTCCCATTCCATACACTGACCAATCTCCTGTCCCATTCCATACACTGACCAATCTCCTGTCCCATTCCATACACTGACCAATCTCCTGTCCCATTCCATACACTGACCAATCTCCTGTCCCATTCCATACACTGACCAATCTCCTGTCCCATTCCATACACTGACCAATCTCCTGTCCTCTTCTATACACTGACCAATCTCCTGTCCTCTTCTATACACTGACCAATCTCCTGTCCCATTCCATACACTGACCAATCTCCTGTCCCATTCCATACACTGACCAATCTCCTGTCCCATTACATACACTGACCAATCTCCTGTCCTCTTCTATACACTGACCAATCTCCTGTCCTCTTCTATACACTGACCAATCTCCTGTCCCATTCCATACACTGACCAATCTCCTGTCCCATTCCATACACTGACCAATCTCCTGTCCCATTCCATACACTGACCAATCTCCTGTCCTCTTCTATACACTGACCAATCTCCTGTCCCATTCCATACACTGACCAATCTCCTGTCCTCTTCTATACACTGACCAATCTCCTGTCCTCTTCTATACACTGACCAATCTCCTGTCCCATTCCATACACTGACCAATCTCCTGTCCCATTCCATACACTGACCAATCTCCTGTCCCATTCCATACACTGACCAATCTCCTGTCCCATTCCATACACTGACCAATCTCCTGTCCCATTCCATACACTGACCAATCTCCTGTCCCATTCCATACACTGACCAATCTCCTGTCCCATTCCATACACTGACCAATCTCCTGTCCCATTACATACACTGACCAATCTCCTGTCCTCTTCTATACACTGACCAATCTCCTGTCCTCTTCTATACACTGACCAATCTCCTGTCCCCTTCTATACACTGACCAATCTCCTGTCCCATTACATACACTGACCAATCTCCTGTCCTCTTCTATACACTGACCAATCTCCTGTCCTCTTCTATACACTGACCAATCTCCTGTCCCATTCCATACACTGACCAATCTCCTGTCCCATTACATACACTGACCAATCTCCTGTCCTCTTCTATACACTGACCAATCTCCTGTCCCATTCCATACACTGACCAATCTCCTGTCCCATTCCATACACTGACCAATCTCCTGTCCCATTCCATACACTGACCAATCTCCTGTCCTCTTCCATACACTGACCAATCTCCTGTCCTCTTCTATACACTGACCAATCTCCTGTCCTCTTCTATACACTGACCAATCTCCTGTCCCATTACATACACTGACCAATCTCCTGTCCCATTCCATACACTGACCAATCTCCTGTCCCATTCCATACACTGACCAATCTCCTGTCCCATTCCATACACTGACCAATCTCCTGTCCCATTCCATACACTGACCAATCTCCTGTCCCCTTCTATACACTGACCAATCTCCTGTCCTCTTCTATACACTGACCAATCTCCTGTCCCCTTCTATACACTGACCAATCTCCTGTCCCATTCCATACACTGACCAATCTCCTGTCCCATTCCATACACTGACCAATCTCCTGTCCCATTCCATACACTGACCAATCTCCTGTCCCATTCCATACACTGACCAATCTCCTGTCCCATTCCATACACTGACCAATCTCCTGTCCTCTTCTATACACTGACCAATCTCCTGTCCTCTTCTATACACTGACCAATCTCCTGTCCCCTTCTATACACTGACCAATCTCCTGTCCCATTCCATACACTGACCAATCTCCTGTCCCATTCCATACACTGACCAATCTCCTGTCCCATTCCATACACTGACCAATCTCCTGTCCTCTTCTATACACTGACCAATCTCCTGTCCCATTCCATACACTGACCAATCTCCTGTCCCATTACATACACTGACCAATCTCCTGTCCTCTTCTATACACTGACCAATCTCCTGTCCCATTCCATACACTGACCAATCTCCTGTCCTCTTCTATACACTGACCAATCTCCTGTCCTCTTCTATACACTGACCAATCTCCTGTCCTCTTCTATACACTGACCAATCTCCTGTCCTCTTCCATACACTGACCAATCTCCTGTCCCATTACATACACTGACCAATCTCCTGTCCCATTCCATACACTGACCAATCTCCTGTCCCATTCCATACACTGACCAATCTCCTGTCCTCTTCTATACACTGACCAATCTCCTGTCCCATTACATACACTGACCAATCTCCTGTCCCATTCCATACACTGACCAATCTCCTGTCCCATTCCATACACTGACCAATCTCCTGTCCTCTTCCATACACTGACCAATCTCCTGTCCTCTTCCATACACTGACCAATCTCCTGTCCCATTCCATACACTGACCAATCTCCTGTCCCATTCCATACACTGACCAATCTCCTGTCCTCTTCTATACACTGACCAATCTCCTGTCCCATTCCATACACTGACCAATCTCCTGTCCCATTCCATACACTGACCAATCTCCTGTCCCATTACATACACTGACCAATCTCCTGTCCTCTTCTATACACTGACCAATCTCCTGTCCCATTACATACACTGACCAATCTCCTGTCCTCTTCTATACACTGACCAATCTCCTGTCCCATTCCATACACTGACCAATCTCCTGTCCCATTACATACACTGACCAATCTCCTGTCCTCTTCTATACACTGACCAATCTCCTGTCCCATTACATACACTGACCAATCTCCTGTCCTCTTCTATACACTGACCAATCTCCTGTCCTCTTCTATACACTGACCAATCTCCTGTCCCATTCCATACACTGACCAATCTCCTGTCCTCTTCTATACACTGACCAATCTCCTGTCCCATTCCATACACTGACCAATCTCCTGTCCCATTCCATACACTGACCAATCTCCTGTCCTCTTCTATACACTGACCAATCTCCTGTCCTCTTCTATACACTGACCAATCTCCTGTCCCATTCCATACACTGACCAATCTCCTGTCCCATTCCATACACTGACCAATCTCCTGTCCCATTCCATACACTAACCAATCTCCTGTCCCATTCCATACACTGACCAATCTCCTGTCCCATTCCATACACTGACCAATCTCCTGTCCCATTACATACACTGACCAATCTCCTGTCCTCTTCTATACACTGACCAATCTCCTGTCCTCTTCTATACACTGACCAATCTCCTGTCCTCTTCTATACACTGACCAATCTCCTGTCCCATTACATACACTGACCAATCTCCTGTCCCATTCCATACACTGACCAATCTCCTGTCCCATTCCATACACTGACCAATCTCCTGTCCCATTACATACACTGACCAATCTCCTGTCCTCTTCTATACACTGACCAATCTCCTGTCCCATTCCATACACTGACCAATCTCCTGTCCTCTTCTATACACTGACCAATCTCCTGTCCTCTTCTATACACTGACCAATCTCCTGTCCTCTTCTATACACTGACCAATCTCCTGTCCTCTTCTATACACTGACCAATCTCCTGTCCCATTCCATACACTGACCAATCTCCTGTCCCATTCCATACACTGACCAATCTCCTGTCCTCTTCTATACACTGACCAATCTCCTGTCCCATTCCATACACTGACCAATCTCCTGTCCCATTCCATACACTGACCAATCTCCTGTCCCATTCCATACACTGACCAATCTCCTGTCCTCTTCTATACACTGACCAATCTCCTGTCCCATTACATACACTGACCAATCTCCTGTCCCATTCCATACACTGACCAATCTCCTGTCCCATTCCATACACTGACCAATCTCCTGTCCTCTTCCATACACTGACCAATCTCCTGTCCCATTCCATACACTGACCAATCTCCTGTCCTCTTCTATACACTGACCAATCTCCTGTCCTCTTCTATACACTGACCAATCTCCTGTCCCATTACATACACTGACCAATCTCCTGTCCTCTTCCATACACTGACCAATCTCCTGTCCTCTTCCATACACTGACCAATCTCCTGTCCCATTCCATACACTGACCAATCTCCTGTCCCATTCCATACACTGACCAATCTCCTGTCCTCTTCTATACACTGACCAATCTCCTGTCCCATTCCATACACTGACCAATCTCCTGTCCCATTACATACACTGACCAATCTCCTGTCCTCTTCTATACACTGACCAATCTCCTGTCCCATTCCATACACTGACCAATCTCCTGTCCCATTCCATACACTGACCAATCTCCTGTCCCATTCCATACACTGACCAATCTCCTGTCCTCTTCTATACACTGACCAATCTCCTGTCCCATTACATACACTGACCAATCTCCTGTCCTCTTCTATACACTGACCAATCTCCTGTCCCATTCCATACACTGACCAATCTCCTGTCCTCTTCTATACACTGACCAATCTCCTGTCCTCTTCTATACACTGACCAATCTCCTGTCCTCTTCTATACACTGACCAATCTCCTGTCCCATTCCATACACTGACCAATCTCCTGTCCCATTCCATACACTGACCAATCTCCTGTCCCATTCCATACACTGACCAATCTCCTGTCCCATTCCATACACTGACCAATCTCCTGTCCTCTTCTATACACTGACCAATCTCCTGTCCCATTCCATACACTGACCAATCTCCTGTCCCATTCCATACACTGACCAATCTCCTGTCCCATTCCATACACTGACCAATCTCCTGTCCCATTCCATACACTGACCAATCTCCTGTCCTCTTCTATACACTGACCAATCTCCTGTCCCATTCCATACACTGACCAATCTCCTGTCCCATTACATACACTGACCAATCTCCTGTCCTCTTCTATACACTGACCAATCTCCTGTCCTCTTCTATACACTGACCAATCTCCTGTCCCATTCCATACACTGACCAATCTCCTGTCCCATTACATACACTGACCAATCTCCTGTTCCATTCCATACACTGACCAATCTCCTGTCCCATTCCATACCCTGACCAATCTCCTGTCCTCTTCTATACACTGACCAATCTCCTGTCCCATTCCATACACTGACCAATCTCCTGTCCCATTCCATACCCTGACCAATCTCCTGTCCTCTTCTATACACTGACCAATCTCCTGTCCCATTCCATACACTGACCAATCTCCTGTCCCATTCCATACACTGACCAATCTCCTGTCCTCTTCTATACACTGACCAATCTCCTGTCCTCTTCTATACACTGACCAATCTCCTGTCCCATTCCATACACTGACCAATCTCCTGTCCCATTACATACACTGACCAATCTCCTGTCCTCTTCTATACACTGACCAATCTCCTGTCCTCTTCTATACACTGACCAATCTCCTGTCCTCTTCCATACACTGACCAATCTCCTGTCCTCTTCCATACACTGACCAATCTCCTGTCCTCTTCTATACACTGACCAATCTCCTGTCCCATTCCATACACTGACCAATCTCCTGTCCCATTCCATACACTGACCAATCTCCTGTCCCATTCCATACACTGACCAATCTCCTGTCCCATTCCATACACTGACCAATCTCCTGTCCCATTCCATACACTGACCAATCTCCTGTTCCATTCCATACACTGACCAATCTCCTGTCCCATTCCATACCCTGACCAATCTCCTGTCCTCTTCTATACACTGACCAATCTCCTGTCCCATTCCATACACTGACCAATCTCCTGTCCCATTCCATACACTGACCAATCTCCTGTCCTATTCTATACACTGACCAATCTCCTGTCCTCTTCCATACACTGACCAATCTCCTGTCCTCTTCTATACACTGACCAATCTCCTGTCCTCTTCTATACACTGACCAATCTCCTGTCCCATTCCATACACTGACCAATCTCCTGTCCTCTTCTATACACTGACCAATCTCCTGTCCCATTCCATACACTGACCAATCTCCTGTCCCATTCCATACACTGACCAATCTCCTGTCCCATTACATACACTGACCAATCTCCTGTCCTCTTCTATACACTGACCAATCTCCTGTCCTCTTCTATACACTGACCAATCTCCTGTCCCATTCCATACACTGACCAATCTCCTGTCCCATTCCATACACTGACCAATCTCCTGTCCCATTCCATACACTGACCAATCTCCTGTCCTCTTCTATACACTGACCAATCTCCTGTCCCATTCCATACACTGACCAATCTCCTGTCCTCTTCTATACACTGACCAATCTCCTGTCCCATTCCATACACTGACCAATCTCCTGTCCCATTCCATACACTGACCAATCTCCTGTCCCATTCCATACACTGACCAATCTCCTGTCCTCTTCTATACACTGACCAATCTCCTGTCCTCTTCTATACACTGACCAATCTCCTGTCCCCTTCTATACACTGACCAATCTCCTGTCCCATTCCATACACTGACCAATCTCCTGTCCCATTCCATACACTGACCAATCTCCTGTCCCATTCCATACACTGACCAATCTCCTGTCCCATTCCATACACTGACCAATCTCCTGTCCCATTCCATACACTGACCAATCTCCTGTCCTCTTCTATACACTGACCAATCTCCTGTCCTCTTCTATACACTGACCAATCTCCTGTCCCCTTCTATACACTGACCAATCTCCTGTCCCATTCCATACACTGACCAATCTCCTGTCCCATTCCATACACTGACCAATCTCCTGTCCTCTTCTATACACTGACCAATCTCCTGTCCCATTCCATACACTGACCAATCTCCTGTCCCATTCCATACACTGACCAATCTCCTGTCCCATTCCATACACTGACCAATCTCCTGTCCCATTCCATACACTGACCAATCTCCTGTCCCATTCCATACACTGACCAATCTCCTGTCCTCTTCTATACACTGACCAATCTCCTGTCCCATTCCATACACTGACCAATCTCCTGTCCCATTCCATACACTGACCAATCTCCTGTCCCATTCCATACACTGACCAATCTCCTGTCCCATTACATACACTGACCAATCTCCTGTCCTCTTCTATACACTGACCAATCTCCTGTCCTCTTCTATACACTGACCAATCTCCTGTCCTCTTCTATACACTGACCAATCTCCTGTCCCATTCCATACACTGACCAATCTCCTGTCCCATTCCATACACTGACCAATCTCCTGTCCCATTCCATACACTGACCAATCTCCTGTCCTCTTCTATACACTGACCAATCTCCTGTCCTCTTCTATACACTGACCAATCTCATGTCCTCTTCTATACACTGACCAATCTCCTGTCCTCTTCTATACACTGACCAATCTCCTGTCCCATTCCATACACTGACCAATCTCCTGTCCCATTACATACACTGACCAATCTCCTGTCCTCTTCTATACACTGACCAATCTCCTGTCCTCTTCTATACACTGACCAATCTCCTGTCCTCTTCCATACACTGACCAATCTCCTGTCCTCTTCTATACACTGACCAATCTCCTGTCCCATTCCATACACTGACCAATCTCCTGTCCCATTCCATACACTGACCAATCTCCTGTCCCATTCCATACACTGACCAATCTCCTGTCCCATTCCATACACTGACCAATCTCCTGTCCTCTTCTATACACTGACCAATCTCCTGTCCTCTTCCATACACTGACCAATCTCCTGTCCTCTTCTATACACTGACCAATCTCCTGTCCTCTTCTATACACTGACCAATCTCCTGTCCCATTCCATACACTGACCAATCTCCTGTCCTCTTCTATACACTGACCAATCTCCTGTCCCATTCCATACACTGACCAATCTCCTGTCCCATTCCATACACTGACCAATCTCCTGTCCCATTACATACACTGACCAATCTCCTGTCCTCTTCTATACACTGACCAATCTCCTGTCCTCTTCTATACACTGACCAATCTCCTGTCCCATTCCATACACTGACCAATCTCCTGTCCCATTACATACACTGACCAATCTCCTGTCCTCTTCTATACACTGACCAATCTCCTGTCCTCTTCTATACACTGACCAATCTCCTGTCCCATTCCATACACTGACCAATCTCCTGTCCTCTTCCATACACTGACCAATCTCCTGTCCCATTCCATACACTGACCAATCTCCTGTCCCCTTCTATACACTGACCAATCTCCTGTCCCATTACATACACTGACCAATCTCCTGTCCTCTTCTATACACTGACCAATCTCCTGTCCTCTTCCATACACTGACCAATCTCCTGTCCTCTTCTATACACTGACCAATCTCCTGTCCTCTTCTATACACTGACCAATCTCCTGTCCCATTCCATACACTGACCAATCTCCTGTCCCATTCCATACACTGACCAATCTCCTGTCCCATTCCATACACTGACCAATCTCCTGTCCCATTCCATACACTGACCAATCTCCTGTCCCATTCCATACACTGACCAATCTCCTGTCCCATTCCATACCCTGACCAATCTCCTGTCCTCTTCTATACACTGACCAATCTCCTGTCCTCTTCCATACACTGACCAATCTCCTGTCCTCTTCTATACACTGACCAATCTCCTGTCCCATTCCATACACTGACCAATCTCCTGTCCCATTCCATACACTGACCAATCTCCTGTCCTCTTCCATACACTGACCAATCTCCTGTCCTCTTCTATACACTGACCAATCTCCTGTCCCATTCCATACACTGACCAATCTCCTGTCCTCTTCTATACACTGACCAATCTCCTGTCCCATTCCATACACTGACCAATCTCCTGTCCTCTTCTATACACTGACCAATCTCCTGTCCTCTTCTATACACTGACCAATCTCCTGTCCTCTTCTATACACTGACCAATCTCCTGTCCCATTCCATACACTGACCAATCTCCTGTCCTCTTCCATACACTGACCAATCTCCTGTCCTCTTCTATACACTGACCAATCTCCTGTCCCATTCCATACACTGACCAATCTCCTGTCCCATTCCATACACTGACCAATCTCCTGTCCCATTCCATACACTGACCAATCTCCTGTCCTCTTCTATACACTGACCAATCTCCTGTCCCATTCCATACACTGACCAATCTCCTGTCCCATTCTATACACTGACCAATCTCCTGTCCCATTCCATACACTGACCAATCTCCTGTCCTCTTCTATACACTGACCAATCTCCTGTCCCATTCCATACACTGACCAATCTCCTGTCCCATTCCATACACTGACCAATCTCCTGTCCTCTTCTATACACTGACCAATCTCCTGTCCTCTTCTATACACTGACCAATCTCCTGTCCTCTTCTATACACTGACCAATCTCCTGTCCTCTTCTATACACTGACCAATCTCCTGTCCCCTTCTATACACTGACCAATCTCCTGTCCCATTCCATACACTGACCAATCTCCTGTCCCATTCCATACACTGACCAATCTCCTGTCCCATTCCATACCCTGACCAATCTCCTGTCCTCTTCTATACACTGACCAATCTCCTGTCCCATTCCATACACTGACCAATCTCCTGTCCTCTTCTATACACTGACCAATCTCCTGTCCCATTCCATACACTGACCAATCTCCTGTCCTCTTCTATACACTGAGCAATCTCCTGTCCCATTCCATACACTGACCAATCTCCTGTCCTCTTCTATACACTGACCAATCTCCTGTCCTCTTCTATACACTGACCAATCTCCTGTCCTCTTCCATACACTGACCAATCTCCTGTCCTATTCCATACACTGACCAATCTCCTGTCCTCTTCTATACACTGACCAATCTCCTGTCCTCTTCTATACACTGACCAATCTCCTGTCCCATTCCATACACTGACCAATCTCCTGTCCTCTTCTATACACTGACCAATCTCCTGTCCTCTTCTATACACTGACCAATCTCCTGTCCCATTCCATACACTGACCAATCTCCTGTCCCATTCCATACACTGACCAATCTCCTGTCACATTCCATACACTGACCAATCTCCTGTCCCATTCCATACACTGACCAATCTCCTGTCCCATTCCATACACTGACCAATCTCCTGTCCTCTTCCATACACTGACCAATCTCCTGTCCCATTCCATACACTGACCAATCTCCTGTCCCATTCCATACACTGACCAATCTCCTGTCCCCTTCTATACACTGACCAATCTCCTGTCCCATTCCATACACTGACCAATCTCCTGTCCCATTCCATACACTGACCAATCTCCTGTCCTCTTCTATACACTGACCAATCTCCTGTCCCATTACATACACTGACCAATCTCCTGTCCCATTCCATACACTGACCAATCTCCTGTCCCATTCCATACACTGACCAATCTCCTGTCCCCTTCTATACACTGACCAATCTCCTGTCCCATTCCATACACTGACCAATCTCCTGTCCTCTTCTATACACTGACCAATCTCCTGTCCCATTCCATACACTGACCAATCTCCTGTCCCATTCCATACACTGACCAATCTCCTGTCCCATTCCATACACTGACCAATCTCCTGTTCCATTCCATACACTGACCAATCTCCTGTCCCATTCCATACACTGACCAATCTCCTGTCCTCTTCTATACACTGACCAATCTCCTGTCCTCTTCTATACACTGACCAATCTCCTGTCCCATTCCATACACTGACCAATCTCCTGTCCTCTTCTATACACTGACCAATCTCCTGTCCCATTCCATACACTGACCAATCTCCTGTCCTCTTCTATACACTGACCAATCTCCTGTCCTCTTCTATACACTGACCAATCTCCTGTCCTCTTCTATACACTGACCAATCTCCTGTCCTCTTCTATACACTGACCAATCTCCTGTCCCATTCCATACACTGACCAATCTCCTGTCCTCTTCCATACACTGACCAATCTCCTGTCCCATTACATACACTGACCAATCTCCTGTCCCATTCCATACACTGACCAATCTCCTGTCCCATTCCATACACTGACCAATCTCCTGTCCCCTTCTATACACTGACCAATCTCCTGTCCCATTCCATACACTGACCAATCTCCTGTCCCATTCCATACACTGACCAATCTCCTGTCCTCTTCTATACACTGACCAATCTCCTGTCCCATTCCATACACTGACCAATCTCCTGTCCTCTTCTATACACTGACCAATCTCCTGTCCTCTTCTATACACTGACCAATCTCCTGTCCCATTCCATACACTGACCAATCTCCTGTCCCATTCCATACACTGACCAATCTCCTGTCCCATTCCATACACTGACCAATCTCCTGTCCTCTTCCATACACTGACCAATCTCCTGTCCCATTACATACACTGACCAATCTCCTGTCCCATTCCATACACTGACCAATCTCCTGTCCCATTCCATACACTGACCAATCTCCTGTCCCATTCCATACACTGACCAATCTCCTGTCCCATTCCATACACTGACCAATCTCCTGTCCCCTTCTATACACTGACCAATCTCCTGTCCTCTTCTATACACTGACCAATCTCCTGTCCCCTTCTATACACTGACCAATCTCCTGTCCCATTCCATACACTGACCAATCTCCTGTCCCATTCCATACACTGACCAATCTCCTGTCCCATTCCATACACTGACCAATCTCCTGTCCCATTCCATACACTGACCAATCTCCTGTCCCATTCCATACACTGACCAATCTCCTGTCCTCTTCTATACACTGACCAATCTCCTGTCCTCTTCTATACACTGACCAATCTCCTGTCCCCTTCTATACACTGACCAATCTCCTGTCCCATTCCATACACTGACCAATCTCCTGTCCCATTCCATACACTGACCAATCTCCTGTCCCATTCCATACACTGACCAATCTCCTGTCCTCTTCTATACACTGACCAATCTCCTGTCCCATTCCATACACTGACCAATCTCCTGTCCCATTCCATACACTGACCAATCTCCTGTCCCATTCCATACACTGACCAATCTCCTGTCCCATTACATACACTGACCAATCTCCTGTCCTCTTCTATACACTGACCAATCTCCTGTCCCATTCCATACACTGACCAATCTCCTGTCCTCTTCTATACACTGACCAATCTCCTGTCCTCTTCTATACACTGACCAATCTCCTGTCCTCTTCTATACACTGACCAATCTCCTGTCCCATTCCATACACTGACCAATCTCCTGTCCTCTTCTATACACTGACCAATCTCCTGTCCTCTTCTATACACTGACCAATCTCCTGTCCTCTTCTATACACTGACCAATCTCCTGTCCTCTTCTATACACTGACCAATCTCCTGTCCTCTTCTATACACTGACCAATCTCCTGTCCTCTTCTATACACTGACCAATCTCCTGTCCCATTACATACACTGACCAATCTCCTGTCCCATTCCATACACTGACCAATCTCCTGTCCTCTTCTATACACTGACCAATCTCCTGTCCTCTTCTATACACTGACCAATCTCCTGTCCCATTCCATACACTGACCAATCTCCTGTCCTCTTCTATACACTGACCAATCTCCTGTCCTCTTCCATACACTGACCAATCTCCTGTCCTCTTCCATACACTGACCAATCTCCTGTCCCATTCCATACACTGACCAATCTCCTGTCCCATTCCATACACTGACCAATCTCCTGTCCTCTTCTATACACTGACCAATCTCCTGTCCCATTCCATACACTGACCAATCTCCTGTCCCATTCCATACACTGACCAATCTCCTGTCCCATTACATACACTGACCAATCTCCTGTCCTCTTCTATACACTGACCAATCTCCTGTCCTCTTCTATACACTGACCAATCTCCTGTCCCATTCCATACACTGACCAATCTCCTGTCCTCTTCTATACACTGACCAATCTCCTGTCCCATTCCATACACTGACCAATCTCCTGTCCCATTCCATACACTGACCAATCTCCTGTCCCCTTCTATACACTGACCAATCTCCTGTCCTCTTCTATACACTGACCAATCTCCTGTCCCATTCCATACACTGACCAATCTCCTGTCCCATTACATACACTGACCAATCTCCTGTCCTCTTCTATACACTGACCAATCTCCTGTCCCATTCCATACACTGACCAATCTCCTGTCCCATTCCATACACTGACCAATCTCCTGTCCCATTCCATACACTGACCAATCTCCTGTCCTCTTCTATACACTGACCAATCTCCTGTCCTCTTCTATACACTGACCAATCTCCTGTCCCATTCCATACACTGACCAATCTCCTGTCCCATTCCATACACTGACCAATCTCCTGTCCCATTCCATACACTGACCAATCTCCTGTCCTCTTCTATACACTGACCAATCTCCTGTCCCATTCCATACACTGACCAATCTCCTGTCCCATTCCATACACTGACCAATCTCCTGTCCCATTCCATACACTGACCAATCTCCTGTCCTCTTCTATACACTGACCAATCTCCTGTCCCATTCCATACACTGACCAATCTCCTGTCCCATTCCATACACTGACCAATCTCCTGTCCTCTTCTATACACTGACCAATCTCCTGTCCTCTTCTATACACTGACCAATCTCCTGTCCCATTCCATACACTGACCAATCTCCTGTCCCATTCCATACACTGACCAATCTCCTGTCCCATTCCATACACTAACCAATCTCCTGTCCCATTCCATACACTGACCAATCTCCTGTCCCATTCCATACACTGACCAATCTCCTGTCCCATTACATACACTGACCAATCTCCTGTCCTCTTCTATACACGGACCAATCTCCTGTCCCATTACATACACTGACCAATCTCCTGTCCCATTCCATACACTGACCAATCTCCTGTCCTCTTCTATACACTGACCAATCTCCTGTCCCATTCCATACACTGACCAATCTCCTGTCCCATTACATACACTGACCAATCTCCTGTCCCATTCCATACACTGACCAATCTCCTGTCCCATTCCATACACTGACCAATCTCCTGTCCTCTTCTATACACTGACCAATCTCCTGTCCTCTTCTATACACTGACCAATCTCCTGTCCCATTCCATACACTGACCAATCTCCTGTCCCATTCCATACACTGACCAATCTCCTGTCCTCTTCTATACACTGACCAATCTCCTGTCCCATTCCATACACTGACCAATCTCCTGTCCCATTCCATACACTGACCAATCTCCTGTCCCATTCCATACACTGACCAATCTCCTGTCCTCTTCTATACACTGACCAATCTCCTGTCCCATTACATACACTGACCAATCTCCTGTCCCATTCCATACACTGACCAATCTCCTGTCCCATTCCATACACTGACCAATCTCCTGTCCCATTCCATACACTGACCAATCGCCTGTCCCATTCCATACACTGACCAATCTCCTGTCCTCTTCTATACACTGACCAATCTCCTGTCCCATTCCATACACTGACCAATCTCCTGTCCCATTCCATACACTGACCAATCTCCTGTCCCATTACATACACTGACCAATCTCCTTTCCTCTTCTATACACTGACCAATCTCCTGTCCTCTTCTATACACTGACCAATCTCCTGTCCCATTCCATACACTGACCAATCTCCTGTCCCATTCCATACACTGACCAATCTCCTGTCCTCTTCTATACACTGACCAATCTCCTGTCCCATTCCATACACTGACCAATCTCCTGTCCTCTTCTATACACTGACCAATCTCCTGTCCTCTTCTATACACTGACCAATCTCCTGTCCCATTCCATACACTGACCAATCTCCTGTCCTCTTCCATACACTGACCAATCTCCTGTCCCATTCCATACACTGACCAATCTCCTGTCCCCTTCTATACACTGACCAATCTCCTGTCCCATTACATACACTGACCAATCTCCTGTCCTCTTCTATACACTGACCAATCTCCTGTCCTCTTCCATACACTGACCAATCTCCTGTCCTCTTCTATACACTGACCAATCTCCTGTCCTCTTCTATACACTGACCAATCTCCTGTCCCATTCCATACACTGACCAATCTCCTGTCCCATTCCATACACTGACCAATCTCCTGTCCCATTCCATACACTGACCAATCTCCTGTCCCATTCCATACACTGACCAATCTCCTGTCCCATTCCATACACTGACCAATCTCCTGTCCTCTTCTATACACTGACCAATCTCCTGTCCCATTCCATACACTGACCAATCTCCTGTCCTCTTCTATACACTGACCAATCTCCTGTCCCATTCCATACACTGACCAATCTCCTGTCCTCTTCTATACACTGACCAATCTCCTGTCCCATTCCATACACTGACCAATCTCCTGTCCTCTTCTATACACTGACCAATCTCCTGTCCCATTCCATACACTGACCAATCTCCTGTCCTCTTCTATACACTGACCAATCTCCTGTCCCATTCCATACACTGACCAATCTCCTGTCCCATTCCATACACTGACCAATCTCCTGTCCTCTTCTATACACTGACCAATCTCCTGTCCTCTTCTATACACTGACCAATCTCCTGTCCCATTCCATACACTGACCAATCTCCTGTCCCATTCCATACACTGACCAATCTCCTGT
Organism: Rana muscosa; assembly: GCA_029206835.1. Lineage (NCBI taxonomy): Eukaryota > Metazoa > Chordata > Amphibia > Anura > Ranidae > Rana > Rana muscosa. The sequence goes on from CM055125.1 coordinate 184,143,708, forward strand.
CCCATTCCATACACTGACCAATCTCCTGTCCTCTTCTATACACTGACCAATCTCCTGTCCTCTTCTATACACTGACCAATCTCCTGTCCTCTTCTATACACTGACCAATCTCCTGTCCCATTACATACACTGACCAATCTCCTGTCCTCTTCTATACACTGACCAATCTCCTGTCCCCTTCTATACACTGACCAATCTCCTGTCCCATTCCATACACTGACCAATCTCCTGTCCCATTCCATACACTGACCAATCTCCTGTCCCATTCCATACACTGACCAATCTCCTGTCCCATTCCATACACTGACCAATCTCCTGTCCCATTCCATACACTGACCAATCTCCTGTCCCATTCCATACACTGACCAATCTCCTGTCCTCTTCTATACACTGACCAATCTCCTGTCCCATTCCATACACTGACCAATCTCCTGTCCCATTCCATACACTGACCAATCTCCTGTCCTCTTCTATACACTGACCAATCTCCTGTCCTCTTCTATACACTGACCAATCTCCTGTCCCCTTCTATACACTGACCAATCTCCTGTCCCATTCCATACACTGACCAATCTCCTGTCCCATTCCATACACTGACCAATCTCCTGTCCTCTTCTATACACTGACCAATCTCCTGTCCCATTCCATACACTGACCAATCTCCTGTCCCATTCCATACACTGACCAATCTCCTGTCCCATTCCATACACTGACCAATCTCCTGTCCCATTCCATACACTGACCAATCTCCTGTCCTCTTCTATACACTGACCAATCTCCTGTCCCATTCCATACCCTGACCAATCTCCTGTCCCATTCCATACACTGACCAATCTCCTGTCCTCTTCCATACACTGACCAATCTCCTGTCCCATTCCATACACTGACCAATCTCCTGTCCTCTTCTATACACTGACCAATCTCCTGTCCCATTACATACACTGACCAATCTCCTGTCCTCTTCTATACACTGACCAATCTCCTGTCCCATTCCATACACTGACCAATCTCCTGTCCCATTCCATACACTGACCAATCTCCTGTCCCATTCCATACACTGACCAATCGCCTGTCCCATTCCATACACTGACCAATCTCCTGTCCTCTTCTATACACTGACCAATCTCCTGTCCCATTCCATACACTGACCAATCTCCTGTCCCATTCTATACACTGACCAATCTCCTGTCCCATTCCATACACTGACCAATCTCCTGTCCCATTCCATACACTGACCAATCTCCTGTCCTCTTCTATACACTGACCAATCTCCTGTCCTCTTCTATACACTGACCAATCTCCTGTCCTCTTCTATACACTGACCAATCTCCTGTCCTCTTCTATACACTGACCAATCTCCTGTCCTCTTCTATACACTGACCAATCTCCTGTCCCCTTCTATACACTGACCAATCTCCTGTCCCATTCCATACACTGACCAATCTCCTGTCCCATTCCATACACTGACCAATCTCCTGTCCCATTCCATACACTGACCAATCTCCTGTCCTCTTCTATACACTGACCAATCTCCTGTCCCATTACATACACTGACCAATCTCCTGTCCTCTTCTATACACTGACCAATCTCCTGTCCCATTCCATACACTGACCAATCTCCTGTCCCATTCCATACACTGACCAATCTCCTGTCCCATTACATACACTGACCAATCTCCTGTCCTCTTCTATACACTGACCAATCTCCTGTCCCATTCCATACACTGACCAATCTCCTGTCCCATTCTATACACTGACCAATCTCCTGTCCCATTCCATACACTGACCAATCTCCTGTCCCATTCCATACACTGACCAATCTCCTGTCCTCTTCTATACACTGACCAATCTCCTGTCCTCTTCTATACACTGACCAATCTCCTGTCCTCTTCTATACACTGACCAATCTCCTGTCCTCTTCTATACACTGACCAATCTCCTGTCCTCTTCTATACACTGACCAATCTCCTGTCCTCTTCTATACACTGACCAATCTCCTGTCCCCTTCTATACACTGACCAATCTCCTGTCCCATTCCATACACTGACCAATCTCCTGTCCCATTCCATACACTGACCAATCTCCTGTCCTCTTCTATACACTGACCAATCTCCTGTCCCATTCCATACACTGACCAATCTCCTGTCCCATTCCATACACTGACCAATCTCCTGTCCCATTCCATACACTGACCAATCTCCTGTCCCATTCCATACACTGACCAATCTCCTGTCCCATTCCATACACTGACCAATCTCCTGTCCCATTCCATACACTGACCAATCTCCTGTCCTCTTCTATACACTGACCAATCTCCTGTCCCATTCCATACACTGACCAATCTCCTGTCCCATTCCATACACTGACCAATCTCCTGTCCCATTCCATACACGGACCAATCTCCTGTCCCATTCCATACACTGACCAATCGCCTGTCCCAATCCATACACTGACCAATCTCCTGTCCTCTTCTATACACTGACCAATCTCCTGTCCCATTCCATACACTGACCAATCTCCTGTCCCATTCCATACACTGACCAATCTCCTGTCCCATTCCATACACTGACCAATCTCCTGTCCTCTTCTATACACTGACCAATCTCCTGTCCTCTTCTATACACTGACCAATCTCCTGTCCCATTCCATACACTGACCAATCTCCTGTCCTCTTCTATACACTGACCAATCTCCTGTCCCATTCCATACACTGACCAATCTCCTGTCCTCTTCTATACACTGACCAATCTCCTGTCCTCTTCTATACACTGACCAATCTCCTGTCCCATTCCATACACTGACCAATCTCCTGTCCCATTACATACACTGACCAATCTCCTGTCCCATTCCATACACTGACCAATCTCCTGTCCCATTCCATACACTGACCAATCTCCTGTCCTCTTCTATACACTGACCAATCTCCTGTCCTCTTCCATACACTGACCAATCTCCTGTCCTCTTCTATACACTGACCAATCTCCTGTCCTCTTCTATACACTGACCAATCTCCTGTCCCATTCCATACACTGACCAATCTCCTGTCCCATTCCATACACTGACCAATCTCCTGTCCCATTCCATACACTGACCAATCTCCTGTCCCATTCCATACACTGACCAATCTCCTGTCCTCTTCCATACACTGACCAATCTCCTGTCCCATTCCATACACTGACCAATCTCCTGTCCCATTCCATACACTGACCAATCTCCTGTCCTCTTCTATACACTGACCAATCTCCTGTCCTCTTCCATACACTGACCAATCTCCTGTCCTCTTCTATACACTGACCAATCTCCTGTCCTCTTCTATACACTGACCAATCTCCTGTCCCATTCCATACACTGACCAATCTCCTGTCCCATTCCATACACTGACCAATCTCCTGTCCCATTCCATACACTGACCAATCTCCTGTCCCATTCCATACACTGACCAATCTCCTGTCCCATTCCATACACTGACCAATCTCCTGTCCTCTTCTATACACTGACCAATCTCCTGTCCCATTCCATACACTGACCAATCTCCTGTCCTCTTCTATACACTGACCAATCTCCTGTCCCATTCCATACACTGACCAATCTCCTGTCCTCTTCTATACACTGACCAATCTCCTGTCCCATTCCATACACTGACCAATCTCCTGTCCTCTTCTATACACTGACCAATCTCCTGTCCTCTTCTATACACTGACCAATCTCCTGTCCTCTTCTATACACTGACCAATCTCCTGTCCTCTTCTATACACTGACCAATCTCCTGTCCTCTTCTATACACTGACCAATCTCCTGTCCCCTTCTATACACTGACCAATCTCCTGTCCCATTCCATACACTGACCAATCTCCTGTCCCATTCCATACACTGACCAATCTCCTGTCCCATTCCATACACTGACCAATCTCCTGTCCCATTCCATACACTGACCAATCTCCTGTCCCATTCCATACACTGACCAATCTCCTGTCCCATTCCATACACTGACCAATCTCCTGTCCCATTCCATACACTGACCAATCTCCTGTCCCATTCCATACACTGACCAATCTCCTGTCCCATTACATACACTGACCAATCTCCTGTCCCATTCCATACACTGACCAATCTCCTGTCCTCTTCTATACACTGACCAATCTCCTGTCCCATTCCATACACTGACCAATCTCCTGTCCCATTCCATACACTGACCAATCTCCTGTCCCATTCCATACACTGACCAATCTCCTGTCCCATTCCATACACTGACCAATCTCATGTCCCATTCCATACACTGACCAATCTCCTGTCCTCTTCTATACACTGACCAATCTCCTGTCCTCTTCTATACACTGACCAATCTCCTGTCCCATTCCATACACTGACCAATCTCCTTTCCTCTTCTATACACTGACCAATCTCCTGTCCCATTCCATACACTGACCAATCTCCTGTCCCATTCCATACACTGACCAATCGCCTGTCCCATTCCATACACTGACCAATCTCCTGTCCTCTTCTATACACTGACCAATCTCCTGTCCCATTCCATACACTGACCAATCTCCTGTCCCATTCCATACACTGACCAATCTCCTGTCCCATTCCATACACTGACCAATCTCCTGTCCCATTCCATACACTGACCAATCTCCTGTCCTCTTCTATACACTGACCAATCTCCTGTCCCATTCCATACACTGACCAATCTCCTGTCCTCTTCTATACACTGACCAATCTCCTGTCCCATTCCATACACTGACCAATCTCCTGTCCCATTACATACACTGACCAATCTCCTGTCCTCTTCTATACACTGACCAATCTCCTGTCCTCTTCTATACACTGACCAATCTCCTGTCCCATTCCATACACTGACCAATCTCCTGTCCTCTTCCATACACTGACCAATCTCCTGTCCCATTCCATACACTGACCAATCTCCTGTCCCATTCCATACACTGACCAATCTCCTGTCCTCTTCTATACACTGACCAATCTCCTGTCCCATTCCATACACTGACCAATCTCCTGTCCCATTCCATACACTGACCAATCTCCTGTCCCATTCCATACACTGACCAATCTCCTGTCCCATTCCATACACTGACCAATCTCCTGTCCCATTCCATACACTGACCAATCTCCTGTCCTCTTCTATACACTGACCAATCTCCTGTCCTCTTCTATACACTGACCAATCTCCTGTCCTCTTCTATACACTGACCAATCTCCTGTCCCATTCCATACACTGACCAATCTCCTGTCCCATTCCATACACTGACCAATCTCCTGTCCCATTCCATACACTGACCAATCTCCTTTCCTCTTCTATACACTGACCAATCTCCTGTCCCATTCCATACACTGACCAATCTCCTGTCCCATTCCATACACTGACCAATCTCCTGTCCTCTTCTATACACTGACCAATCTCCTGTCCTCTTCTATACACTGACCAATCTCCTGTCCCATTCCATACACTGACCAATCTCCTGTCCTCTTCTATACACTGACCAATCTCCTGTCCCATTACATACACTGACCAATCTCCTGTCCTCTTCTATACACTGACCAATCTCCTGTCCCCTTCTATACACTGACCAATCTCCTGTCCCATTCCATACACTGACCAATCTCCTGTCCCATTCCATACACTGACCAATCTCCTGTCCCATTCCATACACTGACCAATCTCCTGTCCCATTCCATACACTGACTAATCTCCTGTCCCCTTCTATACACTGACCAATCTCCTGTCCCATTCCATACACTGACCAATCTCCTGTCCCATTCCATACACTGACCAATCTCCTGTCCCATTCCATACACTGACCAATCTCCTGTCCCATTCCATACACTGACCAATCTCCTGTCCTCTTCTATACACTGACCAATCTCCTGTCCCATTCCATACCCTGACCAATCTCCTGTCCCATTCCATACACTGACCAATCTCCTGTCCCATTCCATACACTGACCAATCTCCTGTCCTCTTCTATACACTGACCAATCTCCTGTCCTCTTCTATACACTGACCAATCTCCTGTCCTCTTCTATACACTGACCAATCTCCTGTCCTCTTCTATACACTGACCAATCTCCTGTCCCATTCCATACACTGACCAATCTCCTGTCCCATTCCATACACTGACCAATCTCCTGTCCCATTCCATACACTGACCAATCTCCTGTCCCATTCCATACACTGACCAATCTCCTGTCCCATTCCATACACTGACCAATCTCCTGTCCTCTTCTATACACTGACCAATCTCCTGTCCCATTCCATACACTGACCAATCTCCTGTCCCATTCTATACACTGACCAATCTCCTGTCCCATTCCATACACTGACCAATCTCCTGTCCTCTTCTATACACTGACCAATCTCCTGTCCTCTTCTATACACTGACCAATCTCCTGTCCTCTTCTATACACTGACCAATCTCCTGTCCCCTTCTATACACTGACCAATCTCCTGTCCCATTCCATACACTGACCAATCTCCTGTCCCATTCCATACACTGACCAATCTCCTGTCCTCTTCTATACACTGACCAATCTCCTGTCCTCTTCTATACACTGACCAATCTCCTGTCCCCTTCTATACACTGACCAATCTCCTGTCCCATTCCATACACTGACCAATCTCCTGTCCCATTCCATACACTGACCAATCTCCTGTCCCATTCCATACACTGACCAATCTCCTGTCCCATTCCATACACTGACCAATCTCCTGTCCCATTCCATACACTGACCAATCTCCTGTCCTCTTCTATACACTGACCAATCTCCTGTCCCATTCCATACCCTGACCAATCTCCTGTCCCATTCCATACACTGACCAATCTCCTGTCCCATTCCATACACTGACCAATCTCCTGTCCTCTTCTATACACTGACCAATCTCCTGTCCCATTACATACACTGACCAATCTCCTGTCCTCTTCTATACACTGACCAATCTCCTGTCCCATTCCATACACTGACCAATCTCCTGTCCCATTCCATACACTGACCAATCTCCTGTCCCATTCCATACACTGACCAATCTCCTGTCCTCTTCTATACACTGACCAATCTCCTGTCCTCTTCTATACACTGACCAATCTCCTGTCCCATTCCATACACTGACCAATCTCCTGTCCCATTCCATACACTGACCAATCTCCTGTCCTCTTCTATAAACTGATCAATCTCCTGTCCTCTTCTATACACTGACCAATCTCCTGTCCTCTTCTATACACTGACCAATCTCCTGTCCTCTTCTATACACTGACCAATCTCCTGTCCTCTTCTATACACTGACCAATCTCCTGTCCCATTCCATACACTGACCAATCTCCTGTCCCCTTCTATACACTGACCAATCTCCTGTCCCATTCCATACACTGACCAATCTCCTGTCCCATTCCATACACTGACCAATCTCCTGTCCCATTCCATACACTGACCAATCTCCTGTCCCATTCCATACACTGACCAATCTCCTGTCCCATTCCATACACTGACCAATCTCCTGTCCCATTCCATACACTGACCAATCTCCTGTCCCATTCCATACACTGACCAATCTCCTGTCCTCTTCTATACACTGACCAATCTCCTGTCCTCTTCTATACACTGACCAATCTCCTGTCCCATTCCATACACTGACCAATCTCCTGTCCTCTTCTATACACTGACCAATCTCCTGTCCCATTCCATACACTGACCAATCTCCTGTCCTCTTCTATACACTGACCAATCTCCTGTCCCATTCCATACACTGACCAATCTCCTGTCCCATTCCATACACTGACCAATCTCCTGTCCCATTCCATACACTGACCAATCTCCTGTCCCATTCCATACACTGACCAATCTCCTGTCCCATTCCATACACTGACCAATCTCCTGTCCCATTCCATACACTGACCAATCTCCTGTCCCATTCCATACACTGACCAATCTCCTGTCCCATTCCATACACTGACCAATCTCCTGTCCTCTTCTATACACTGACCAATCTCCTGTCCTCTTCTATACACTGACCAATCTCCTGTCCCATTCCATACACTGACCAATCTCCTGTCCCATTCCATACACTGACCAATCTCCTGTCCTCTTCTATACACTGACCAATCTCCTGTCCTCTTCTATACACTGACCAATCTCCTGTCCTCTTCTATACACTGACCAATCTCCTGTCCTCTTCTATACACTGACCAATCTCCTGTCCTCTTCTATACACTGACCAATCTCCTGTCCCCTTCTATACACTGACCAATCTCCTGTCCCATTCCATACACTGACCAATCTCCTGTCCCATTCCATACACTGACCAATCTCCTGTCCCATTCCATACACTGACCAATCTCCTGTCCCATTCCATACACTGACCAATCTCCTGTCCCATTCCATACACTGACCAATCTCCTGTCCTCTTCTATACACTGACCAATCTCCTGTCCCATTCCATACCCTGACCAATCTCCTGTCCCATTCCATACACTGACCAATCTCCTGTCCCATTCCATACACTGACCAATCTCCTGTCCTCTTCTATACACTGACCAATCTCCTGTCCCATTCCATACACTGACCAATCTCCTGTCCTCTTCTATACACTGACCAATCTCCTGTCCCATTCCATACACTGACCAATCTCCTGTCCCATTCCATACACTGACCAATCTCCTGTCCCATTCCATACACTGACCAATCTCCTGTCCTCTTCTATACACTGACCAATCTCCTGTCCTCTTCTATACACTGACCAATCTCCTGTCCCATTACATACACTGACCAATCTCCTGTCCTCTTCTATACACTGACCAATCTCCTGTCCCATTCCATACACTGACCAATCTCCTGTCCCATTCCATACACTGACCAATCTCCTGTCCCATTCCATACACTGACCAATCTCCTGTCCCATTCCATACACTGACCAATCTCCTGTCCTCTTCTATACACTGACCAATCTCCTGTCCTCTTCTATACACTGACCAATCTCCTGTCCCATTCCATACACTGACCAATCTCCTGTCCTCTTCCATACACTGACCAATCTCCTGTCCTCTTCCATACACTGACCAATCTCCTGTCCCATTCCATACACTGACCAATCTCCTGTCCCATTCTATACACTGACCAATCTCCTGTCCCATTCCATACACTGACCAATCTCCTGTCCCATTCCATACACTGACCAATCTCCTGTCCTCTTCTATACACTGACCAATCTCCTGTCCCATTCCATACACTGAGCAATCTCCTGTCCTCTTCTATACACTGAGCAATCTCCTGTCCCATTCCATACACTGACCAATCTCCTGTCCTCTTCTATACACTGACCAATCTCCTGTCCTCTTCCATACACTGACCAATCTCCTGTCCTCTTCTATACACTGACCAATCTCCTGTCCCATTCCATACACTGACCAATCTCCTGTCCTCTTCTATACACTGACCAATCTCCTGTCCCATTCCATACACTGACCAATCTCCTGTCCCATTCCATACACTGACCAATCTCCTGTCCCATTCCATACACTGACCAATCTCCTGTCCTCTTCTATACACTGACCAATCTCCTGTCCCATTACATACACTGACCAATCTCCTGTCCCATTCCATACACTGACCAATCTCCTGTCCCATTCCATACACTGACCAATCTCCTGTCCTCTTCTATACACTGACCAATCTCCTGTCCCATTCCATACACTGACCAATCTCCTGTCCCATTCCATACACTGACCAATCTCCTGTCCTCTTCCATACACTGACCAATCTCCTGTCCCATTCCATACACTGACCAATCTCCTGTCCTCTTCCATACACTGACCAATCTCCTGTCCTCTTCCATACACTGACCAATCTCCTGTCCCATTCTATACACTGACCAATCTCCTGTCCCATTCCATACACTGACCAATCTCCTGTCCCATTCCATACACTGACCAATCTCCTGTCCCATTCCATACACTGACCAATCTCCTGTCCCATTCCATACACTGACCAATCTCCTGTCCTCTTCTATACACTGACCAATCTCCTGTCCCATTCCATACACTGACCAATCTCCTGTCCCATTCCATACACTGACCAATCTCCTGTCCCATTCCATACACTGACCAATCTCCTGTCCTCTTCTATACACTGACCAATCTCCTGTCCTCTTCTATACACTGACCAATCTCCTGTCCTCTTCTATACACTGACCAATCTCCTGTCCTCTTCTATACACTGACCAATCTCCTGTCCCATTCCATAAACTGACCAATCTCCTGTCCCATTCCATACACTGACCAATCTCCTGTCCCATTCCATACACTGACCAATCTCCTGTCCCATTCCATACACTGACCAATCTCCTGTCCCATTCCATACCCTGACCAATCTCCTGTCCTCTTCTATACACTGACCAATCTCCTGTCCCATTCCATACACTGACCAATCTCCTGTCCTCTTCTATACACTGACCAATCTCCTGTCCCATTCCATACACTGACCAATCTCCTGTCCTCTTCTATACACTGACCAATCTCCTGTCCCCTTCTATACACTGACCAATCTCCTGTCCTCTTCTATACACTGACCAATCTCCTGTCCCATTCCATACACTGACCAATCTCCTGTCCCATTCCATACACTGACCAATCTCCTGTCCTCTTCTATACACTGACCAATCTCCTGTCCTCTTCTATACACTGACCAATCTCCTGTCCCATTCCATACACTGACCAATCTCCTGTCCTCTTCCATACACTGACCAATCTCATGTCCCATTCCATACACTGACCAATCTCCTGTCCTCTTCCATACACTGACCAATCTCATGTCCCATTCCATACACTGACCAATCTCCTGTCCTCTTCCATACACTGACCAATCTCCTGTCCCATTCTATACACTGACCAATCTCCTGTCCCATTCCATACACTGACCAATCTCCTGTCCCATTCCATACACTGACCAATCTCCTGTCCCATTCTATACACTGACCAATCTCCTGTCCCATTCTATACACTGACCAATCTCCTGTCCCATTCCATACACTGACCAATCTCCTGTCCCATTCCATACACTGACCAATCTCCTGTCCCATTCCATACACTGACCAATCTCCTGTCCCATTACATACACTGACCAATCTCCTGTCCTCTTCTATACACTGACCAATCTCCTGTCCTCTTCTATACACTGACCAATCTCCTGTCCCATTCCATACACTGACCAATCTCCTGTCCCATTCCATACACTGACCAATCTCCTGTCCCATTCCATACACTGACCAATCTCCTGTCCTCTTCTATACACTGACCAATCTCCTGTCCCATTCCATACACTGACCAATCTCCTGTCCCATTCCATACACTGACCAATCTCCTGTCCCATTCCATACACTGACCAATCTCCTGTCCTCTTCTATACACTGACCAATCTCCTGTCCCATTCCATACCCTGACCAATCTCCTGTCCCATTCCATACACTGACCAATCTCCTGTCCCATTCCATACACTGACCAATCTCCTGTCCTCTTCTATACACTGACCAATCTCCTGTCCCATTCCATACACTGACCAATCTCCTGTCCCATTCCATACACTGACCAATCTCCTGTCCTCTTCTATACACTGACCAATCTCCTGTCCTCTTCTATACACTGACCAATCTCCTGTCCCATTCCATACACTGACCAATCTCCTGTCCCATTCCATACACTGACCAATCTCCTGTCCTCTTCTATACACTGACCAATCTCCTGTCCTCTTCTATACACTGACCAATCTCCTGTCCCATTCCATACACTGACCAATCTCCTGTCCCATTCCATACACTGACCAATCTCCTGTCCTCTTCTATACACTGACCAATCTCCTGTCCCATTCCATACACTGACCAATCTCCTGTCCCATTCTATACACTGACCAATCTCCTGTCCCATTCCATACACTGACCAATCTCCTGTCCTCTTCTATACACTGACCAATCTCCTGTCCTCTTCTATACACTGACCAATCTCCTGTCCTCTTCTATACACTGACCAATCTCCTGTCCTCTTCTATACACTGACCAATCTCCTGTCCTCTTCTATACACTGACCAATCTCCTGTCCCCTTCTATACACTGACCAATCTCCTGTCCCATTCCATACACTGACCAATCTCCTGTCCCATTCCATACACTGACCAATCTCCTGTCCTCTTCTATACACTGACCAATCTCCTGTCCTCTTCTATACACTGACCAATCTCCTGTCCCCTTCTATACACTGACCAATCTCCTGTCCCATTCCATACACTGACCAATCTCCTGTCCCATTCCATACACTGACCAATCTCCTGTCCCATTCCATACACTGACCAATCTCCTGTCCCATTCCATACACTGACCAATCTCCTGTCCCATTCCATACACTGACCAATCTCCTGTCCTCTTCTATACACTGACCAATCTCCTGTCCCATTCCATACCCTGACCAATCTCCTGTCCCATTCCATACACTGACCAATCTCCTGTCCCATTCCATACACTGACCAATCTCCTGTCCTCTTCTATACACTGACCAATCTCCTGTCCCATTACATACACTGACCAATCTCCTGTCCTCTTCCATACACTGACCAATCTCCTGTCCTCTTCTATACACTGACCAATCTCCTGTCCCATTCCATACACTGACCAATCTCCTGTCCCATTCCATACACTGACCAATCTCCTGTCCTCTTCTATACACTGACCAATCTCCTGTCCTCTTCTATACACTGACCAATCTCCTGTCCCATTCCATACACTGACCAATCTCCTGTCCCATTCCATACACTGACCAATCTCCTGTCCCATTCCATACACTGACCAATCTCCTGTCCCATTCCATACACTGACCAATCTCCTGTCCCATTCCATACACTGACCAATCTCCTGTCCCATTCCATACACTGACCAATCTCCTGTCCTCTTCTATACACTGACCAATCTCCTGTCCCATTCCATACACTGACCAATCTCCTGTCCCATTCCATACACTGACCAATCTCCTGTCCCATTCCATACACTGACCAATCTCCTGTCCCATTCCATACACTGACCAATCTCCTGTCCTCTTCTATACACTGACCAATCTCCTGTCCCATTCCATACACTGACCAATCTCCTGTCCCATTCCATACACTGACCAATCTCCTGTCCTCTTCTATACACTGACCAATCTCCTGTCCTCTTCTATACACTGACCAATCTCCTGTCCTCTTCTATACACTGACCAATCTCCTGTCCTCTTCTATACACTGACCAATCTCCTGTCCCATTCCATACACTGACCAATCTCCTGTCCCATTCCATACACTGACCAATCTCCTGTCCCATTCCATACACTGACCAATCTCCTGTCCCATTCCATACACTGACCAATCTCCTGTCCCATTCCATACACTGACCAATCTCCTGTCCCATTCCATACACTGACCAATCTCCTGTCCCATTCCATACACTGACCAATCTCCTGTCCCATTCCATACACTGACCAATCTCCTGTCCCATTCCATACCCTGACCAATCTCCTGTCCCCTTCTATACACTGACCAATCTCCTGTCCTCTTCTATACACTGACCAATCTCCTGTCCCATTCCATACACTGACCAATCTCCTGTCCCATTCCATACACTGACCAATCTCCTGTCCTCTTCTATACACTGACCAATCTCCTGTCCCATTCCATACACTGACCAATCTCCTGTCCTCTTCTATACACTGACCAATCTCCTGTCCCATTACATACACTGACCAATCTCCTGTCCCATTCCATACACTGACCAATCTCCTGTCCCATTCCATACACTGACCAATCTCCTGTCCCATTCCATACACTGACCAATCTCCTGTCCCATTCCATACACTGACCAATCTCCTGTCCCATTCCATACACTGACCAATCTCCTGTCCCATTCCATACACTGACCAATCTCCTGTCCCATTCCATACACTGACCAATCTCCTGTCCTCTTCTATACACTGACCAATCTCCTGTCCAATTCTATACACTGACCAATCTCCTGTCCCATTCTATACACTGACCAATCTCCTGTCCTCTTCTATACACTGACCAATCTCCTGTCCTCTTCTATACACTGACCAATCTCCTGTCCCATTCCATACACTGACCAATCTCCTGTCCTCTTCCATACACTGACCAATCTCCTGTCCCATTCCATACACTGACCAATCTCCTGTCCCCTTCTATACACTGACCAATCTCCTGTCCCATTCCATACACTGACCAATCTCCTGTCCCATTCCATACACTGACCAATCTCCTGTCCCATTCCATACACTGACCAATCTCCTGTCCTCTTCTATACACTGACCAATCTCCTGTCCCATTCCATACACTGACCAATCTCCTGTCCCATTACATACACTGACCAATCTCCTGTCCTCTTCTATACACTGACCAATCTCCTGTCCTCTTCTATACACTGACCAATCTCCTGTCCCATTCCATACACTGACCAATCTCCTGTCCTCTTCCATACACTGACCAATCTCCTGTCCCATTCCATACACTGACCAATCTCCTGTCCCCTTCTATACACTGACCAATCTCCTGTCCCATTACATACACTGACCAATCTCCTGTCCTCTTCTATACACTGACCAATCTCCTGTCCTCTTCCATACACTGACCAATCTCCTGTCCTCTTCTATACACTGACCAATCTCCTGTCCCATTCCATACACTGACCAATCTCCTGTCCCATTCCATACACTGACCAATCTCCTGTCCCATTCCATACACTGACCAATCTCCTGTCCCATTCCATACACTGACCAATCTCCTGTCCCATTCCATACACTGACCAATCTCCTGTCCTCTTCTATACACTGACCAATCTCCTGTCCCATTCCATACACTGACCAATCTCCTGTCCTCTTCTATACACTGACCAATCTCCTGTCCCATTCCATACACTGACCAATCTCCTGTCCTCTTCTATACACTGACCAATCTCCTGTCCTCTTCTATACACTGACCAATCTCCTGTCCTCTTCTATACACTGACCAATCTCCTGTCCTCTTCTATACACTGACCAATCTCCTGTCCCATTCCATACACTGACCAATCTCCTGTCCCATTCCATACACTGACCAATCTCCTGTCCTCTTCTATACACTGACCAATCTCCTGTCCCCTTCTATACACTGACCAATCTCCTGTCCCATTCCATACACTGACCAATCTCCTGTCCCATTCCATACACTGACCAATCTCCTGTCCCATTCCATACACTGACCAATCTCCTGTCCTCTTCTATACACTGACCAATCTCCTGTCCCATTCCATACACTGACCAATCTCCTGTCCCATTCCATACACTGACCAATCTCCTGTCCTCTTCTATACACTGACCAATCTCCTGTCCCCTTCTATACACTGACCAATCTCCTGTCCCATTCCATACACTGACCAATCTCCTGTCCCATTCCATACACTGACCAATCTCCTGTCCCATTCCATACACTGACCAATCTCCTGTCCCATTACATACACTGACCAATCTCCTGTCCTCTTCTATACACTGACCAATCTCCTGTCCCATTCCATACCCTGACCAATCTCCTGTCCCATTCCATACACTGACCAATCTCCTGTCCCATTCCATACACTGACCAATCTCCTGTCCCATTCCATACACTGACCAATCTCCTGTCCCATTACATACACTGACCAATCTCCTGTCCTCTTCTATACACTGACCAATCTCCTGTCCCATTCCATACACTGACCAATCTCCTGTCCCATTCCATACACTGACCAATCTCCTGTCCTCTTCTATACACTGACCAATCTCCTGTCCTCTTCTATACACTGACCAATCTCCTGTCCCATTCCATACACTGACCAATCTCCTGTCCCATTCCATACACTGACCAATCTCCTGTCCTCTTCTATACACTGACCAATCTCCTGTCCCATTCCATACACTGACCAATCTCCTGTCCCATTCCATACACTGACCAATCGCCTGTCCCATTCCATACACTGACCAATCTCCTGTCCTCTTCTATACACTGACCAATCTCCTGTCCCATTCCATACACTGACCAATCTCCTGTCCCATTCTATACACTGACCAATCTCCTGTCCTCTTCTATACACTGACCAATCTCCTGTCCCATTCCATACACTGACCAATCTCCTGTCCCATTCCATACACTGACCAATCTCCTGTCCCATTCCATACACTGACCAATCTCCTGTCCCATTCCATACACTGACCAATCTCCTGTCCTCTTCTATACACTGACCAATCTCCTGTCCTCTTCTATACACTGACCAATCTCCTGTCCCATTCCATACACTGACCAATCTCCTGTCCCATTCCATACACTGACCAATCTCCTGTCCTCTTCTATACACTGACCAATCTCCTGTCCCATTCCATACACTGACCAATCTCCTGTCCTCTTCTATACACTGACCAATCTCCTGTCCTCTTCTATACACTGACCAATCTCCTGTCCCATTCCATACACTGACCAATCTCCTGTCCCATTACATACACTGACCAATCTCCTGTCCTCTTCTATACACTGACCAATCTCCTGTCCCATTCCATACACTGACCAATCTCCTGTCCTCTTCCATACACTGACCAATCTCCTGTCCCATTCCATACACTGACCAATCTCCTGTCCCCTTCTATACACTGACCAATCTCCTGTCCCATTACATACACTGACCAATCTCCTGTCCTCTTCCATACACTGACCAATCTCCTGTCCCATTCCATACACTGACCAATCTCCTGTCCTCTTCTATACACTGACCAATCTCCTGTCCTCTTCTATACACTGACCAATCTCCTGTCCCATTCCATACACTGACCAATCTCCTGTCCCATTACATACACTGACCAATCTCCTGTCCTCTTCTATACACTGACCAATCTCCTGTCCCATTCCATACACTGACCAATCTCCTGTCCTCTTCCATACACTGACCAATCTCCTGTCCCATTCCATACACTGACCAATCTCCTGTCCTCTTCTATACACTGACCAATCTCCTGTCCCATTCCATACACTGACCAATCTCCTGTCCCATTCCATACACTGACCAATCTCCTGTCCTCTTCTATACACTGACCAATCTCCTGTCCCATTCCATACACTGACCAATCTCCTGTCCTCTTCTATACACTGACCAATCTCCTGTCCTCTTCTATACACTGACCAATCTCCTGTCCCATTCCATACACTGACCAATCTCCTGTCCCATTCCATACACTGACCAATCTCCTGTCCCATTCCATACACTGACCAATCTCCTGTCCCATTACATACACTGACCAATCTCCTGTCCTCTTCTATACACTGACCAATCTCCTGTCCCATTCCATACACTGACCAATCTCCTGTCCTCTTCTATACACTGACCAATCTCCTGTCCCATTCCATACACTGACCAATCTCCTGTCCCATTCCATACACTGACCAATCTCCTGTCCCATTACATACACTGACCAATCTCCTGTCCTCTTCTATACACTGACCAATCTCCTGTCCCATTCCATACACTGACCAATCTCCTGTCCTCTTCTATACACTGACCAATCTCCTGTCCTCTTCCATACACTGACCAATCTCCTGTCCCATTCCATACACTGACCAATCTCCTGTCCCATTCTATACACTGACCAATCTCCTGTCCCATTCCATACACTGACCAATCTCCTGTCCCATTCCATACACTGACCAATCTCCTGTCCTCTTCTATACACTGACCAATCTCCTGTCCCATTCCATACACTGACCAATCTCCTGTCCCATTCCATACACTGACCAATCTCCTGTCCCATTCCATACACTGACCAATCTCCTGTCCTCTTCTATACACTGACCAATCTCCTGTCCCATTCCATACACTGACCAATCTCCTGTCCCATTCCATACACTGACCAATCTCCTGTCCTCTTCTATACACTGACCAATCTCCTGTCCCATTCCATACACTGACCAATCTCCTGTCCCATTCCATACACTGACCAATCTCCTGTCCCATTCCATACACTGACCAATCTCCTGTCCCATTCTATACACTGACCAATCTCCTGTCCTCTTCTATACACTGACCAATCTCCTGTCCCATTCCATACACTGACCAATCTCCTGTCCCATTCCATACACTGACCAATCTCCTGTCCCATTCCATACACTGACCAATCTCCTGTCCTCTTCTATACACTGACCAATCTCCTGTCCTCTTCTATACACTGACCAATCTCCTGTCCCATTCCATACACTGACCAATCTCCTGTCCCATTCCATACACTGACCAATCTCCTGTCCTCTTCTATACACTGACCAATCTCCTGTCCCATTCCATACACTGACCAATCTCCTGTCCTCTTCCATACACTGACCAATCTCCTGTCCTCTTCTATACACTGACCAATCTCCTGTCCTCTTCTATACACTGACCAATCTCCTGTCCTCTTCTATACACTGACCAATCTCCTGTCCCATTCCATACACTGACCAATCTCCTGTCCCATTCCATACACTGACCAATCTCCTGTCCCATTCCATACACTGACCAATCTCCTGTCCCATTCCATACACTGACCAATCTCCTGTCCCATTCCATACACTGACCAATCTCCTGTCCCATTACATACACTGACCAATCTCCTGTCCTCTTCTATACACTGACCAATCTCCTGTCCCATTCCATACACTGACCAATCTCCTGTCCTCTTCCATACACTGACCAATCTCCTGTCCCATTCCATACACTGACCAATCTCCTGTCCCCTTCTATACACTGACCAATCTCCTGTCCCATTCCATACACTGACCAATCTCCTGTCCCATTCCATACACTGACCAATCTCCTGTCCTCTTCTATACACTGACCAATCTCCTGTCCTCTTCTATACACTGACCAATCTCCTGTCCCATTCCATACACTGACCAATCTCCTGTCCTCTTCTATACACTGACCAATCTCCTGTCCCATTCCATACACTGACCAATCTCCTGTCCCATTCCATACACTGACCAATCTCCTGTCCCATTCCATACACTGACCAATCTCCTGTCCCATTCCATACACTGACCAATCTCCTGTCCCATTCCATACACTGACCAATCTCCTGTCCCATTCCATACACTGACCAATCTCCTGTCCCATTCCATACACTGACCAATCTCCTGTCCTCTTCTATACACTGACCAATCTCCTGTCCCATTACATACACTGACCAATCTCCTGTCCTCTTCTATACACTGACCAATCTCCTGTCCTCTTCTATACACTGACCAATCTCCTGTCCCATTCCATACACTGACCAATCTCCTGTCCCATTCCATACACTGACCAATCTCCTGTCCCATTCCATACACTGACCAATCTCCTGTCCTCTTCTATACACTGACCAATCTCCTGTCCCATTCCATACACTGACCAATCTCCTGTCCCATTCCATACACTGACCAATCTCCTGTCCCATTCCATACACTGACCAATCTCCTGTCCCATTCCATACACTGACCAATCTCCTGTCCTCTTCTATACACTGACCAATCTCCTGTCCCATTCCATACCCTGACCAATCTCCTGTCCCATTCCATACACTGACCAATCTCCTGTCCCATTCCATACACTGACCAATCTCCTGTCCCATTCCATACACTGACCAATCTCCTGTCCTCTTCTATACACTGACCAATCTCCTGTCCCATTCCATACACTGACCAATCTCCTGTCCCATTCTATACACTGACCAATCTCCTGTCCCATTCCATACACTGACCAATCTCCTGTCCTCTTCTATACACTGACCAATCTCCTGTCCCATTACATACACTGACCAATCTCCTGTCCTCTTCTATACACTGACCAATCTCCTGTCCCATTCCATACACTGACCAATCTCCTGTCCCATTCCATACACTGACCAATCTCCTGTCCCATTCCATACACTGACCAATCTCCTGTCCTCTTCTATACACTGACCAATCTCCTGTCCTCTTCTATACACTGACCAATCTCCTGTCCCATTCCATACACTGACCAATCTCCTGTCCCATTCCATACACTGACCAATCTCCTGTCCTCTTCTATACACTGACCAATCTCCTGTCCTCTTCTATACACTGACCAATCTCCTGTCCTCTTCTATACACTGACCAATCTCCTGTCCCATTCCATACACTGACCAATCTCCTGTCCCATTCCATACACTGACCAATCTCCTGTCCCATTCCATACACTGACCAATCTCCTGTCCTCTTCTATACACTGACCAATCTCCTGTCCCATTCCATACACTGACCAATCTCCTGTCCCATTCTATACACTGACCAATCTCCTGTCCCATTCCATACACTGACCAATCTCCTGTCCCATTCCATACACTGACCAATCTCCTGTCCCATTCCATACACTGACCAATCTCCTGTCCTCTTCCATACACTGACCAATCTCCTGTCCTCTTCTATACACTGACCAATCTCCTGTCCCATTCCATACACTGACCAATCTCCTGTCCTCTTCTATACACTGACCAATCTCCTGTCCTCTTCTATACACTGACCAATCTCCTGTCCCATTCCATACACTGACCAATCTCCTGTCCTCTTCTATACACTGACCAATCTCCTGTCCCATTCCATACACTGACCAATCTCCTGTCCTCTTCTATACACTGACCAATCTCCTGTCCTCTTCTATACACTGACCAATCTCCTGTCCCCTTCTATACACTGACCAATCTCCTGTCCCCTTCTATACACTGACCAATCTCCTGTCCCATTCCATACACTGACCAATCTCCTGTCCCATTCCATACACTGACCAATCTCCTGTCCCATTCCATACACTGACCAATCTCCTGTCCCATTCCATACACTGACCAATCTCCTGTCCTCTTCTATACACTGACCAATCTCCTGTCCCATTCCATACACTGACCAATCTCCTGTCCTCTTCTATACACTGACCAATCTCCTGTCCCATTCCATACCCTGACCAATCTCCTGTCCCATTCCATACACTGACCAATCTCCTGTCCCATTCCATACACTGACCAATCTCCTGTCCTCTTCTATACACTGACCAATCTCCTGTCCCATTACATACACTGACCAATCTCCTGTCCTCTTCTATACACTGACCAATCTCCTGTCCCATTCCATACACTGACCAATCTCCTGTCCCATTCCATACACTGACCAATCTCCTGTCCCATTCCATACACTGACCAATCTCCTGTCCTCTTCTATACACTGACCAATCTCCTGTCCTCTTCTATACACTGACCAATCTCCTGTCCCCTTCTATACACTGACCAATCTCCTGTCCCATTCCATACACTGACCAATCTCCTGTCCCATTCCATACACTGACCAATCTCCTGTCCCATTCCATACACTGACCAATCTCCTGTCCCATTCCATACACTGACCAATCTCCTGTCCTCTTCTATACACTGACCAATCTCCTGTCCTCTTCTATACACTGACCAATCTCCTGTCCCATTCCATACACTGACCAATCTCCTGTCCCATTCCATACACTGACCAATCTCCTGTCCCATTCCATACACTGACCAATCTCCTGTCCCATTCCATACACTGACCAATCTCCTGTCCCATTCCATACACTGACCAATCTCCTGTCCTCTTCTATACACTGACCAATCTCCTGTCCCATTCCATACACTGACCAATCTCCTGTCCCATTCCATACACTGACCAATCTCCTGTCCTCTTCTATACACTGACCAATCTCCTGTCCCATTACATACACTGACCAATCTCCTGTCCTCTTCTATACACTGACCAATCTCCTGTCCCATTCCATACACTGACCAATCTCCTGTCCCATTCCATACACTGACCAATCTCCTGTCCCATTCCATACACTGACCAATCTCCTGTCCTCTTCTATACACTGACCAATCTCCTGTCCTCTTCTATACACTGACCAATCTCCTGTCCCATTCCATACACTGACCAATCTCCTGTCCTCTTCTATACACTGACCAATCTCCTGTCCCATTCCATACACTGACCAATCTCCTGTCCCATTCCATACACTGACCAATCTCCTGTCCCATTCCATACACTGACCAATCTCCTGTCCTCTTCTATACACTGACCAATCTCCTGTCCTCTTCTATACACTGACCAATCTCCTGTCCTCTTCTATACACTGACCAATCTCCTGTCCTCTTCTATACACTGACCAATCTCCTGTCCCATTCCATACACTGACCAATCTCCTGTCCCATTCCATACACTGACCAATCTCCTGTCCCATTCCATACACTGACCAATCTCCTGTCCTCTTCTATACACTGACCAATCTCCTGTCCCATTCCATACACTGACCAATCTCCTGTCCCATTCCATACACTGACCAATCTCCTGTCCCATTCCATACACTGACCAATCTCCTGTCCCATTCCATACACTGACCAATCTCCTGTCCTCTTCTATACACTGACCAATCTCCTGTCCCATTCCATACACTGACCAATCTCCTGTCCCATTCCATACACTGACCAATCTCCTGTCCTCTTCTATACACTGACCAATCTCCTGTCCTCTTCTATACACTGACCAATCTCCTGTCCTCTTCTATACACTGACCAATCTCCTGTCCTCTTCTATACACTGACCAATCTCCTGTCCCATTCCATACACTGACCAATCTCCTGTCCCATTCCATACACTGACCAATCTCCTGTCCCATTCCATACACTGACCAATCTCCTGTCCCATTCCATACACTGACCAATCTCCTGTCCCATTCCATACACTGACCAATCTCCTGTCCCATTCCATACACTGACCAATCTCCTGTCCCATTCCATACACTGACCAATCTCCTGTCCCATTCCATACACTGACCAATCTCCTGTCCCATTCCATACCCTGACCAATCTCCTGTCCCCTTCTATACACTGACCAATCTCCTGTCCTCTTCTATACACTGACCAATCTCCTGTCCCATTCCATACACTGACCAATCTCCTGTCCCATTCCATACACTGACCAATCTCCTGTCCTCTTCTATACACTGACCAATCTCCTGTCCCATTCCATACACTGACCAATCTCCTGTCCTCTTCTATACACTGACCAATCTCCTGTCCCATTACATACACTGACCAATCTCCTGTCCCATTCCATACACTGACCAATCTCCTGTCCCATTCCATACACTGACCAATCTCCTGTCCCATTCCATACACTGACCAATCTCCTGTCCCATTCCATACACTGACCAATCTCCTGTCCCATTCCATACACTGACCAATCTCCTGTCCCATTCCATACACTGACCAATCTCCTGTCCCATTCCATACACTGACCAATCTCCTGTCCTCTTCTATACACTGACCAATCTCCTGTCCAATTCTATACACTGACCAATCTCCTGTCCCATTCTATACACTGACCAATCTCCTGTCCTCTTCTATACACTGACCAATCTCCTGTCCTCTTCTATACACTGACCAATCTCCTGTCCCATTCCATACACTGACCAATCTCCTGTCCTCTTCCATACACTGACCAATCTCCTGTCCCATTCCATACACTGACCAATCTCCTGTCCCCTTCTATACACTGACCAATCTCCTGTCCCATTCCATACACTGACCAATCTCCTGTCCCATTCCATACACTGACCAATCTCCTGTCCCATTCCATACACTGACCAATCTCCTGTCCTCTTCTATACACTGACCAATCTCCTGTCCCATTCCATACACTGACCAATCTCCTGTCCCATTACATACACTGACCAATCTCCTGTCCTCTTCTATACACTGACCAATCTCCTGTCCTCTTCTATACACTGACCAATCTCCTGTCCCATTCCATACACTGACCAATCTCCTGTCCTCTTCCATACACTGACCAATCTCCTGTCCCATTCCATACACTGACCAATCTCCTGTCCCCTTC
Organism: Rana muscosa; assembly: GCA_029206835.1. Lineage (NCBI taxonomy): Eukaryota > Metazoa > Chordata > Amphibia > Anura > Ranidae > Rana > Rana muscosa. The sequence continues at coordinate 184,167,669 of CM055125.1, forward strand.
TATACACTGACCAATCTCCTGTCCCATTACATACACTGACCAATCTCCTGTCCTCTTCTATACACTGACCAATCTCCTGTCCTCTTCCATACACTGACCAATCTCCTGTCCTCTTCTATACACTGACCAATCTCCTGTCCCATTCCATACACTGACCAATCTCCTGTCCCATTCCATACACTGACCAATCTCCTGTCCCATTCCATACACTGACCAATCTCCTGTCCCATTCCATACACTGACCAATCTCCTGTCCCATTCCATACACTGACCAATCTCCTGTCCTCTTCTATACACTGACCAATCTCCTGTCCCATTCCATACACTGACCAATCTCCTGTCCTCTTCTATACACTGACCAATCTCCTGTCCCATTCCATACACTGACCAATCTCCTGTCCTCTTCTATACACTGACCAATCTCCTGTCCTCTTCTATACACTGACCAATCTCCTGTCCTCTTCTATACACTGACCAATCTCCTGTCCTCTTCTATACACTGACCAATCTCCTGTCCCATTCCATACACTGACCAATCTCCTGTCCCATTCCATACACTGACCAATCTCCTGTCCTCTTCTATACACTGACCAATCTCCTGTCCCCTTCTATACACTGACCAATCTCCTGTCCCATTCCATACACTGACCAATCTCCTGTCCCATTCCATACACTGACCAATCTCCTGTCCCATTCCATACACTGACCAATCTCCTGTCCTCTTCTATACACTGACCAATCTCCTGTCCCATTCCATACACTGACCAATCTCCTGTCCCATTCCATACACTGACCAATCTCCTGTCCTCTTCTATACACTGACCAATCTCCTGTCCCCTTCTATACACTGACCAATCTCCTGTCCCATTCCATACACTGACCAATCTCCTGTCCCATTCCATACACTGACCAATCTCCTGTCCCATTCCATACACTGACCAATCTCCTGTCCCATTACATACACTGACCAATCTCCTGTCCTCTTCTATACACTGACCAATCTCCTGTCCCATTCCATACCCTGACCAATCTCCTGTCCCATTCCATACACTGACCAATCTCCTGTCCCATTCCATACACTGACCAATCTCCTGTCCCATTCCATACACTGACCAATCTCCTGTCCCATTACATACACTGACCAATCTCCTGTCCTCTTCTATACACTGACCAATCTCCTGTCCCATTCCATACACTGACCAATCTCCTGTCCCATTCCATACACTGACCAATCTCCTGTCCTCTTCTATACACTGACCAATCTCCTGTCCTCTTCTATACACTGACCAATCTCCTGTCCCATTCCATACACTGACCAATCTCCTGTCCCATTCCATACACTGACCAATCTCCTGTCCTCTTCTATACACTGACCAATCTCCTGTCCCATTCCATACACTGACCAATCTCCTGTCCCATTCCATACACTGACCAATCGCCTGTCCCATTCCATACACTGACCAATCTCCTGTCCTCTTCTATACACTGACCAATCTCCTGTCCCATTCCATACACTGACCAATCTCCTGTCCCATTCTATACACTGACCAATCTCCTGTCCTCTTCTATACACTGACCAATCTCCTGTCCCATTCCATACACTGACCAATCTCCTGTCCCATTCCATACACTGACCAATCTCCTGTCCCATTCCATACACTGACCAATCTCCTGTCCCATTCCATACACTGACCAATCTCCTGTCCTCTTCTATACACTGACCAATCTCCTGTCCTCTTCTATACACTGACCAATCTCCTGTCCCATTCCATACACTGACCAATCTCCTGTCCCATTCCATACACTGACCAATCTCCTGTCCTCTTCTATACACTGACCAATCTCCTGTCCCATTCCATACACTGACCAATCTCCTGTCCTCTTCTATACACTGACCAATCTCCTGTCCTCTTCTATACACTGACCAATCTCCTGTCCCATTCCATACACTGACCAATCTCCTGTCCCATTACATACACTGACCAATCTCCTGTCCTCTTCTATACACTGACCAATCTCCTGTCCCATTCCATACACTGACCAATCTCCTGTCCTCTTCCATACACTGACCAATCTCCTGTCCCATTCCATACACTGACCAATCTCCTGTCCCCTTCTATACACTGACCAATCTCCTGTCCCATTACATACACTGACCAATCTCCTGTCCTCTTCCATACACTGACCAATCTCCTGTCCCATTCCATACACTGACCAATCTCCTGTCCTCTTCTATACACTGACCAATCTCCTGTCCTCTTCTATACACTGACCAATCTCCTGTCCCATTCCATACACTGACCAATCTCCTGTCCCATTCCATACACTGACCAATCTCCTGTCCCATTCCATACACTGACCAATCTCCTGTCCCATTACATACACTGACCAATCTCCTGTCCTCTTCTATACACTGACCAATCTCCTGTCCCATTCCATACACTGACCAATCTCCTGTCCTCTTCTATACACTGACCAATCTCCTGTCCCATTCCATACACTGACCAATCTCCTGTCCCATTCCATACACTGACCAATCTCCTGTCCCATTACATACACTGACCAATCTCCTGTCCTCTTCTATACACTGACCAATCTCCTGTCCCATTCCATACACTGACCAATCTCCTGTCCTCTTCTATACACTGACCAATCTCCTGTCCTCTTCCATACACTGACCAATCTCCTGTCCCATTCCATACACTGACCAATCTCCTGTCCCATTCTATACACTGACCAATCTCCTGTCCCATTCCATACACTGACCAATCTCCTGTCCCATTCCATACACTGACCAATCTCCTGTCCTCTTCTATACACTGACCAATCTCCTGTCCCATTCCATACACTGACCAATCTCCTGTCCCATTCCATACACTGACCAATCTCCTGTCCCATTCCATACACTGACCAATCTCCTGTCCTCTTCTATACACTGACCAATCTCCTGTCCCATTCCATACACTGACCAATCTCCTGTCCCATTCCATACACTGACCAATCTCCTGTCCTCTTCTATACACTGACCAATCTCCTGTCCCATTCCATACACGGACCAATCTCCTGTCCCATTCCATACACTGACCAATCTCCTGTCCCATTCCATACACTGACCAATCTCCTGTCCCATTCCATACACTGACCAATCTCCTGTCCTCTTCTATACACTGACCAATCTCCTGTCCCATTCCATACACTGACCAATCTCCTGTCCCATTCCATACACTGACCAATCTCCTGTCCCATTCCATACACTGACCAATCTCCTGTCCCATTCCATACACTGACCAATCTCCTGTCCCATTCCATACACTGACCAATCTCCTGTCCCATTCCATACACTGACCAATCTCCTGTCCCATTCCATACACTGACCAATCTCCTGTCCCATTCCATACACTGACCAATCTCCTGTCCCATTCTATACACTGACCAATCTCCTGTCCTCTTCTATACACTGACCAATCTCCTGTCCCATTCCATACACTGACCAATCTCCTGTCCCATTCCATACACTGACCAATCTCCTGTCCTCTTCTATACACTGACCAATCTCCTGTCCCATTCCATACACTGACCAATCTCCTGTCCTCTTCTATACACTGACCAATCTCCTGTCCTCTTCTATACACTGACCAATCTCCTGTCCCATTCCATACACTGACCAATCTCCTGTCCCATTCCATACACTGACCAATCTCCTGTCCTCTTCTATACACTGACCAATCTCCTGTCCCATTCCATACACTGACCAATCTCCTGTCCTCTTCCATACACTGACCAATCTCCTGTCCTCTTCTATACACTGACCAATCTCCTGTCCTCTTCTATACACTGACCAATCTCCTGTCCTCTTCTATACACTGACCAATCTCCTGTCCCATTCCATACACTGACCAATCTCCTGTCCCATTCCATACACTGACCAATCTCCTGTCCCATTCCATACACTGACCAATCTCCTGTCCCATTCCATACACTGACCAATCTCCTGTCCCATTCCATACACTGACCAATCTCCTGTCCCATTACATACACTGACCAATCTCCTGTCCTCTTCTATACACTGACCAATCTCCTGTCCCATTCCATACACTGACCAATCTCCTGTCCTCTTCCATACACTGACCAATCTCCTGTCCCATTCCATACACTGACCAATCTCCTGTCCCCTTCTATACACTGACCAATCTCCTGTCCCATTCCATACACTGACCAATCTCCTGTCCCATTCCATACACTGACCAATCTCCTGTCCTCTTCTATACACTGACCAATCTCCTGTCCTCTTCTATACACTGACCAATCTCCTGTCCCATTCCATACACTGACCAATCTCCTGTCCTCTTCTATACACTGACCAATCTCCTGTCCCATTCCATACACTGACCAATCTCCTGTCCCATTCCATACACTGACCAATCTCCTGTCCCATTCCATACACTGACCAATCTCCTGTCCCATTCCATACACTGACCAATCTCCTGTCCCATTCCATACACTGACCAATCTCCTGTCCCATTCCATACACTGACCAATCTCCTGTCCCATTCCATACACTGACCAATCTCCTGTCCTCTTCTATACACTGACCAATCTCCTGTCCCATTACATACACTGACCAATCTCCTGTCCTCTTCTATACACTGACCAATCTCCTGTCCTCTTCTATACACTGACCAATCTCCTGTCCCATTCCATACACTGACCAATCTCCTGTCCCATTCCATACACTGACCAATCTCCTGTCCCATTCCATACACTGACCAATCTCCTGTCCTCTTCTATACACTGACCAATCTCCTGTCCCATTCCATACACTGACCAATCTCCTGTCCCATTCCATACACTGACCAATCTCCTGTCCCATTCCATACACTGACCAATCTCCTGTCCCATTCCATACACTGACCAATCTCCTGTCCTCTTCTATACACTGACCAATCTCCTGTCCCATTCCATACCCTGACCAATCTCCTGTCCCATTCCATACACTGACCAATCTCCTGTCCCATTCCATACACTGACCAATCTCCTGTCCCATTCCATACACTGACCAATCTCCTGTCCTCTTCTATACACTGACCAATCTCCTGTCCCATTCTATACACTGACCAATCTCCTGTCCCATTCCATACACTGACCAATCTCCTGTCCCATTCCATACACTGACCAATCTCCTGTCCCATTCCATACACTGACCAATCTCCTGTCCTCTTCTATACACTGACCAATCTCCTGTCCCATTACATACACTGACCAATCTCCTGTCCTCTTCTATACACTGACCAATCTCCTGTCCCATTCCATACACTGACCAATCTCCTGTCCCATTCCATACACTGACCAATCTCCTGTCCCATTCCATACACTGACCAATCTCCTGTCCTCTTCTATACACTGACCAATCTCCTGTCCTCTTCTATACACTGACCAATCTCCTGTCCCATTCCATACACTGACCAATCTCCTGTCCCATTCCATACACTGACCAATCTCCTGTCCTCTTCTATACACTGACCAATCTCCTGTCCTCTTCTATACACTGACCAATCTCCTGTCCTCTTCTATACACTGACCAATCTCCTGTCCCATTCCATACACTGACCAATCTCCTGTCCCATTCCATACACTGACCAATCTCCTGTCCCATTCCATACACTGACCAATCTCCTGTCCTCTTCTATACACTGACCAATCTCCTGTCCCATTCCATACACTGACCAATCTCCTGTCCCATTCTATACACTGACCAATCTCCTGTCCCATTCCATACACTGACCAATCTCCTGTCCCATTCCATACACTGACCAATCTCCTGTCCCATTCCATACACTGACCAATCTCCTGTCCTCTTCCATACACTGACCAATCTCCTGTCCTCTTCTATACACTGACCAATCTCCTGTCCCATTCCATACACTGACCAATCTCCTGTCCTCTTCTATACACTGACCAATCTCCTGTCCTCTTCTATACACTGACCAATCTCCTGTCCCATTCCATACACTGACCAATCTCCTGTCCTCTTCTATACACTGACCAATCTCCTGTCCCATTCCATACACTGACCAATCTCCTGTCCTCTTCTATACACTGACCAATCTCCTGTCCTCTTCTATACACTGACCAATCTCCTGTCCCCTTCTATACACTGACCAATCTCCTGTCCCCTTCTATACACTGACCAATCTCCTGTCCCATTCCATACACTGACCAATCTCCTGTCCCATTCCATACACTGACCAATCTCCTGTCCCATTCCATACACTGACCAATCTCCTGTCCCATTCCATACACTGACCAATCTCCTGTCCTCTTCTATACACTGACCAATCTCCTGTCCCATTCCATACACTGACCAATCTCCTGTCCTCTTCTATACACTGACCAATCTCCTGTCCCATTCCATACCCTGACCAATCTCCTGTCCCATTCCATACACTGACCAATCTCCTGTCCCATTCCATACACTGACCAATCTCCTGTCCTCTTCTATACACTGACCAATCTCCTGTCCCATTACATACACTGACCAATCTCCTGTCCTCTTCTATACACTGACCAATCTCCTGTCCCATTCCATACACTGACCAATCTCCTGTCCCATTCCATACACTGACCAATCTCCTGTCCCATTCCATACACTGACCAATCTCCTGTCCTCTTCTATACACTGACCAATCTCCTGTCCTCTTCTATACACTGACCAATCTCCTGTCCCCTTCTATACACTGACCAATCTCCTGTCCCATTCCATACACTGACCAATCTCCTGTCCCATTCCATACACTGACCAATCTCCTGTCCCATTCCATACACTGACCAATCTCCTGTCCCATTCCATACACTGACCAATCTCCTGTCCTCTTCTATACACTGACCAATCTCCTGTCCTCTTCTATACACTGACCAATCTCCTGTCCCATTCCATACACTGACCAATCTCCTGTCCCATTCCATACACTGACCAATCTCCTGTCCCATTCCATACACTGACCAATCTCCTGTCCCATTCCATACACTGACCAATCTCCTGTCCCATTCCATACACTGACCAATCTCCTGTCCTCTTCTATACACTGACCAATCTCCTGTCCCATTCCATACACTGACCAATCTCCTGTCCCATTCCATACACTGACCAATCTCCTGTCCTCTTCTATACACTGACCAATCTCCTGTCCCATTACATACACTGACCAATCTCCTGTCCTCTTCTATACACTGACCAATCTCCTGTCCCATTCCATACACTGACCAATCTCCTGTCCCATTCCATACACTGACCAATCTCCTGTCCCATTCCATACACTGACCAATCTCCTGTCCTCTTCTATACACTGACCAATCTCCTGTCCTCTTCTATACACTGACCAATCTCCTGTCCCATTCCATACACTGACCAATCTCCTGTCCTCTTCTATACACTGACCAATCTCCTGTCCCATTCCATACACTGACCAATCTCCTGTCCCATTCCATACACTGACCAATCTCCTGTCCCATTCCATACACTGACCAATCTCCTGTCCTCTTCTATACACTGACCAATCTCCTGTCCTCTTCTATACACTGACCAATCTCCTGTCCTCTTCTATACACTGACCAATCTCCTGTCCTCTTCTATACACTGACCAATCTCCTGTCCCCTTCTATACACTGACCAATCTCCTGTCCCATTCCATACACTGACCAATCTCCTGTCCCATTCCATACACTGACCAATCTCCTGTCCCATTCCATACACTGACCAATCTCCTGTCCCATTCCATACACTGACCAATCTCCTGTCCCATTCCATACACTGACCAATCTCCTGTCCCATTCCATACACTGACCAATCTCCTGTCCCATTCCATACACTTACCAATCTCCTGTCCCATTCCATACACTGACCAATCTCCTGTCCCATTCCATACACTGACCAATCTCCTGTCCCATTCCATACACTGACCAATCTCCTGTCCCATTCCATACACTGACCAATCTCCTGTCCCATTCCATACCCTGACCAATCTCCTGTCCTCTTCTATACACTGACCAATCTCCTGTCCCATTCCATACACTGACCAATCTCCTGTCCTCTTCTATACACTGACCAATCTCCTGTCCCATTCCATACACTGACCAATCTCCTGTCCTCTTCTATACACTGACCAATCTCCTGTCCCATTCCATACACTGACCAATCTCCTGTCCCATTCCATACACTGACCAATCTCCTGTCCTCTTCTATACACTGACCAATCTCCTGTCCCCTTCTATACACTGACCAATCTCCTGTCCTCTTCTATACACTGACCAATCTCCTGTCCCATTCCATACACTGACCAATCTCCTGTCCCATTCCATACACTGACCAATCTCCTGTCCTCTTCTATACACTGACCAATCTCCTGTCCTCTTCTATACACTGACCAATCTCCTGTCCCCTTCTATACACTGACCAATCTCCTGTCCTCTTCTATACACTGACCAATCTCCTGTCCCATTCCATACACTGACCAATCTCCTGTCCTCTTCCATACACTGACCAATCTCCTGTCCTCTTCCATACACTGACCAATCTCATGTCCCATTCCATACACTGACCAATCTCCTGTCCCATTCCATACACTGACCAATCTCCTGTCCCATTCCATACACTGACCAATCTCCTGTCCCATTCCATACACTGACCAATCTCCTGTCCCATTCCATACACTGACCAATCTCCTGTCCCATTACATTAAGGTGACCAGATTTTTAAAATGAAATCCGGGGACATATTTTTTATTTTTTGACTAGTGTAGCGGGTACTTACTTTCCCGGGGTAAAATTTTGAATCTTTTCGGTGACACCAGTGGTGTGTTCCGGCGGTCCACTGGGTGGCGCTGTCACCATGGGCTGACGGACGGATATCGCTGTGTGCTGAGTCTCCTTTTTGGCCTCTCTCGGCAGCGGTATGGTGGGGCGGGGAACCTGCCGTGCTTGCTGGGAGAGGGTATAAAGGGGCCCGCCATCTTGGTCAAGGGGTCTTCATCCCAGGCACCTTCAGCTTGCAGATGGTGGTTCTCGCTCATCCTCTAGGCGGTCTAGGCCTAGAGGACCACCGGAGATCGTGTTCCACCCCAGGCACCTTTAGTCCTGGGGTGAGGTACTTGGATGGAGGTCCGGAGCTCAGTGCCCAACACTGAGTTCCGCGAGGGAAGGATCCTAAGGCACTCTGGGGATGGATGCCTGAATCCGAGGTGGGTGTAATGGACCAGGAAGAGCTCCTCATCTGAAGACCCGGTGCAGCAGACTGCCGGTGACGGGTGAGTCTCTTGTCGGAGACCGTCCGGAAGGAGAATTTCCCTCGTGCGGAGACCATAGATCACTCTCAGGGAGGAGAGTGGAGGATAGAACTTGTGTCTGGGCCTATTCGTACACACACCTCCTTTTCTGTTCTATAGCCAAGGGAGTCCATGTTATGTTCTGAATAAAGGAGTGTTGGACTTTGACGGTGTGTGGCTCAATTTCTGGCAGACGAGGTTCAAGGAGACTCTTGGAGGGAGGATCCAATGCACAGCACAGACCCGAAGGTAACAAGAGACATTGCTGAGATCACATATACAACTGTGGTGGAAGCCTGGCGTAGCTCACCCCTCTCCCTCTCCTATCATACCCCTAGACCAGAGACAGTGCGAGTTGGAAAACTTTAATAGAGGGGAGTGGGGAGAGGGTGTGCGCTACACAAGTAATCAGCGACTAGTTCTTTTTTTTTATACTAGTAATCAGCGATCAGCGTCACTCAGCGACTCTCTGCCCATCACCACCGCCGCCCGCCTCACAGCCTGTCAAGTCTTACTCTCCGGGCCCCGGCTACTACTGGGTGGGGAGCGGAGGAAGATCACTTCGCCAGGGAAGGCAAGGAGATAAGCAGGCAGGCGGCTGGCCGGCACTTGAGCCAAGGCAGAAGAACATGTGAGCAGAGGCTGCGGAGCTGAATGGGCATGCACCCGAAACTGAAGAAATATTCCCCCCCAGCACATGATCATCAGAAAGGGGCACAGATAATGGGAAAAAAAAATACACCCCCCTAAGCTAGTAGGAGCGGCGGAGTGGGGGGGTGTAATTCAGATTTTTTTTTTTTTTAATTCTGCACTGACTGTCTTTGAAATTGCCCCAGCCCCTGTTCAAATCCAATCCGGAGACAAAACCGGGGATAGACTTAGTCCGGGGACAGTGTCCTCAATCCGGGGACTGTCCCCAGAAACTGGGGATGTCTGGTCACCCTACATTGCATACACTCCTGTCCCATTACATACATGTAGCCCCCCCCCCCATATTTGGGGACGCTATGCGGAAATTTAGGGGTAGTCTGAGCCGGTAGTTGGGCTCAGACCAATCAATGATTCAATATTGCTCTGCTCTGGGTGTGATACTGCCTGGCAGTAGTGTTCTCCGTTGCCTGTAGGTGGCACTGTCACCGCCAGCATAGGTTAAACTACAGGGGGGTATCACAGCATCTTGGGTGTCCTCTCTCGACAGGCGTGCAGTGGGCGTGGTCTACCCGCTGTGCATGCTGGGAGAGGGTACATAAGGGGCAGACGCCATTAGGCGTGAGGCAATTCCAGGGGGACACCAAGGCGCAAGGGGGGACCTTTGGTCCAGTGAGTGTGCCTCGTGGCCCGCATGGCACGAGGTGCTCGAGTGTGTTTAGACCTTGGGCACCTTCAGCCCAAGGTCCTGTTGTTGCATTGTGGGCCCAGCTCCGCTGGCAAGTGCCTACGCTTCAGAGAAGGATCCCAGGCTGCCCGCTTGCAAGGGGCCCATCTTAAGGAAAGGAGTCCAGGGGAGGATCAGTCCCAGGAGACTAGCGACAGTACTGCTGTCTCGGGAAGAGGCCTGGAACTCGCCTAAAGAGGGATTCATCGTCTCTGATATTCGTGCCATTCAGGGACACCCCCCCCCCCCCCAAATGCTGATTTTGACCAAAAAAATCTGATTTTTGGGGCAGGGGTGTATCATGAAATCAGCGGGCCCGTGTGCAGGAGAGGAGTGCGGAGTGTATGGTGGTGAGTAATATGTACAGGAGAGGAGTGCAGTGTATGGCGGTGGGTAGTATGTATATGAGAGGAGTGCAGAGTGTATGGCGGGGGGTAGTTAGTGGAGAGAGGAGGAAGAGGAGTGAAATATCACCTCCTGATAGTCTGTCAGCCACTGCTATACCACCTTGGTGGTGGGGCACTCCGAAGGATGTAAGGGGGCACTCTGGAGGCACCCTGGAGGTTGTAAGGGGGGGATGTAAGGGGGCACTCTGGCGGTTCTTAGTCAGAGCCCCCTTACATCCTCCGGGGTGCCCCCTTACATTCTCCTCCAGAGTGCCCCCTTACATTCTCCTCCAGAGTGCCCCCTTACATCCTATCCTCCTCCAGAGTGCCCCCTTACATCCTCCTCCAGAGTGCCCCCTTACATCCTCCTCCAGAGTGTCCCCTTAGTACTACTGTACTAAGGGGCACTCTGGGGAAAGTAAAGGGGCACTCTGGAGAAAGTAAGGGAGCACTCTGGAGGAAGTAAAGGGAGGCAAGGGGGCACTCTGGAGAAAGTAAAGGGGCACTTTGGAGAAAGTAAGGGGAGGTAAGGGAGCACTCTGGAGGAAATAAGGGAGCACTCTGGAGGAAGTAAAGGGGCACTCTGGAGAAAGTAAAGGGGCACTCTGGAGAAAGTAAAGGGCGGGGCACTCTGGAGAAAGTAAAAGGAAGTAAGGGAGCACTCTGGAGGAAGTAAAGGGAGGTAAGTGGGCACTCTGGAGAAAGTAAGGGGAGGTAAGGGAGCACTCTGGAGTGTGACAGGAGGGGGTCATAGAAACATTGGGGGAGACAGTGTGACAAGGGGGGGTCATAGAAACATTGGGGGGGCAGTGTGACAGGTGGAGGACATGTGGAGTGGACACTATTCTCCCTCATGTACAGGGCACTCTGTCTTATGCTGGCACCAGCCCTGACTGACAAAATCATCTCTCACTACACAGATCAGAGAATCCTCAGAACTCCCCCCCCCCTCCTTCTCCTCCTCAGGTCGGCGTTTCTCTTACTGTGGCTGGTCTCCTGCAGCATCTGTTCCTCCCGGTCGGCTGTGGATAAACAATCCAGCATTGATGTCCCTTCTGCAGTTACGTGCCAACACTATGCAGAGTGAAGACAGTGACACGCGGTGTCGGCCAGAGGCGGCTCTGGGCTTTATGAGGCCTTAGGCAAATCTTAGACATGAGGCCCTACTAACTCCCATAATGGGAAAAAAAATCAAGCGATAGACCCCTAGCAATTTCGCTCTCCACCCCAACATCCCAAAAAACAAATATGCACATAGACTTATCTAAAAAAACAACTTAATGTACACATAAAAGTCTGGTTCACACTCACTGATTGCTCCAAGCTCACTGATTGGTTGTTAGAGGTTAGTGCACATCATTACTGCTCACTGATTGGTTGCTTGAGGTTACTGCACAATATTACCACTCAATGATTGGTGCTAGAGGTACTGCACATCATTTCTGCCCACCCATTGGTTGCTAGATGTTACTGCACATCATTACCGCACATTGATTGGTTGATAGAGGTTACTGCACATTATTACTGCTCACTGGTTGGTTGCTATAGGTTACTGCTTATCATTATCACTCACTGATTGGTTACTAGAGGTTACGGCACATTATTACCTCTCGCTGGGTGGCAGGGCAGTATTGTGGGGTGTGATGCAACTGTTGGGGTACAGTTGGTTGAATGACAGGATGCAGTTTGGGATGATGGTGGCAGCATTGGGGTGAGAGGCTGAGATCATATTTTCCCTATAATGATAATGGGTAGGGGGATAGGATGCCAGAGGTGGGGTACAGGAGGAAGGAGGATGATAATGACAGGAGGCAGGGTGGTAGGATGCCAGAGGTGGGTTACAGGGGGGTGATGGGAATAATAATGACAGGGGGTGGGGTGGTAGGAAGCTGGCAGTGGGCTGCAGGGGGGATGAAGATGACACAGGAGTGGGGTAGTAGGATGCTGGCAGTGATGTGCAGGGGGGGTAAAGATGACGGGGGCGTTAGGAAGCTGGCAGTGGGGTGCAGGCGGGATGACGGGGTGGGGCGGTAGGAAGCTGGCAGTGGGGTGCAGGCGGGATGACGGGGTGGGGCGGTAGGAAGCTGGCAGTGGGGTGCAGGCGGGATGACAGGGTGGGGTGGTAGGAAGCTGGCAGTGCTGTGCAGGCGGGATGACGGGGGTGGGGCGGTAGGAAGCTGGCAGTGGGGTGCAGGCGGGATGATGGGGTGGGGTGGTCGGAAGCTGGCAGTGGAGTGCAGGCGGGATGACGGGGTGGGGTGGTAGGAAGCTGGCAGTGCGGTGCAGGCGGGATGACGGGGGTGGGGTGGTAGGAAGCTGGCAGTGGGGTGCAAGCGGGATGACGGGGTGGGGCGGTAGGAAGCTGGCAGTGGGGTGCAGGTGGGATGACAGGGGTGGGGTGGTAGGAAGCTGGCAGTGGGGTGCAGGCGGGATGACGGGGGTGGGGTGGTAGGAAGCTGGCAGTGGGGTGCAAGCGGGATGACGGGGTGGGGTGGTAGGAAGATGGCAGTGGGTTGCAGGCGGGATGACTGGGGTGGGGCGGTAGGAAGCTGGCAGTGGGGTGCAGGCGGGATGACGGGGATGGGGCGGTAGGAAGCTGGCAGTGGGGTGCAGGCGGGATGATGGGGTGGGGTGGTAGGAAGCTGGCAGTGGGGTGCAAGCGGGATGACGGGGTGGGGTGGCAGGAAGATGGCAGTGGGGTGCAGGCGGGATGACGGAGGTGGGGCGGTAGGAAACTGGCAGTGGGGTGCAGGCGGGATGACGGGGATGGGGCGGTAGGAAGCTGGCAGTGGGGTGCAGGCGGGATGACGGGGTGGGGTGGTAGGAAGCTGGCAGTGGGGTGCAGGCGGGATGACGGGGTGGGGTGGTAGGAAGCTGGCAGTGGAGTGCAGGCGGGATGACGGGGTGGGGTGGTAGGAAGATGGCAGTGCGGTGCAGGCGGGGTGACGGGGGTGGGGTGGTAGGAAGCTGGCAGTGGGGTGCAAGCGGGATGACGGGGTGGGGCGGTAGGAAGCTGGCAGTGGGGTGCAGGCGGGATGATGGGGGTGGGGTGGTAGGAAGCTGGCAGTGGGGTGCAGGCGGGATGACGGGGGTGGGGTGGTAGGAAGCTGGCAGTGGGATGCAAGCGGGATGACGGGGTGGGGTGGTAGGAAGATGGCAGTGGGATGCAGGCGGGATAACGGGGGTGGGGCGGTAGGAAGCTGGCAGTGGGGTGCAGGCGGGATGACGGGGATGGGGCGGTAGGAAGCTGGCAGTGGGGTGCAGGCGGGATGACGGGGTGGGGTGGTAGGAAGCTGGCAGTGGGGTGCAAGCGGGATGACGGGGTGGGGTGGTAGGAAGATGGCAGTGGGGTGCAGGCGGGATGACGGGGATGGGGCAGTAGGAAGCTGGCAGTGGGGTGCAGGCGGGATGACGGGGTGGGGTGGTAGGAAGATGGCAGTGGGGTGCAGGCGGGATGACGGGGGTGGGGCGGTAGGAAGCTGGCAGTGGGGTGCAGGCGGGATGATGGGGGTGGGGCGGTAGGAAGCTGCAGTGGGGTGCAGGGGGATGAAGATGACACGGGGGTGGGGTAGTAGGATGTCAGGCACAGGGGGATTATGGTGAGGATAGAAATGATGACAGGGGGTAAATTGGTAGGACGTATGATGACAGGAGATAGGGTAGTGGGATGTCATGCCAGGAATGATGAGGAGGAGGATTATGATTATCAGATTCACGTCACTTAGGGCTGTGAGGTCACGGGCGGCTGGGGTTCCCTCGGTCTGGACATCACGGCCGGGATGCTGTCAGTGTCATGCAGTCTGCAGTACCTTAATGCTGTGGCAGACTGGCTCCTCGATGGCGCGGCACCTCAGGCAAGTCCTCCATTACAGGCCGATCCATCCCAGGGAGTAGAGCAGGGAGCTGCTCAGCCGCTGCATGCATGAGATTCGCAGAGCGCGGAGGAAGGGGGAGGAGCCGGGGGAGGGAAATACATACAACCATCCCGGGCTGGAAGAGGACAGCCAGACAGTCATTCAGACAGGCTTCAGCTGACGTCACTGGTTGCTAGATGCGGAGCGGCCCCTAGCCTAGCAACCAGACTGTCATCATGGGAGAGATGTGTTAAACTTTATAAGGTGGCGGCGGACTCGGCGGAGGACAGGTGGAGTTGGCGGAGCGGACTGGTGTGGACTGGTCACTGTGTTTTTTTTCATTCCGGGACTTCTGTATTGTCCCGGAATGAACTGGCCGGGACACGGGACAAAAATCTCCAATCAGGAACAGTCCCGGGCAATCCGGGACACGTGGGCACCCTACTCTCATGGGGACTATCCGGGTGAGCAATAACCACTCAGGCTTGAGTGGCGACGAAAATAGATACTGAACTTTAAGTGTTGCGTTCCTGAACCTTCTCCTACTTCTTTCAACTTCCTACCTCTCTTCAAGTTGACTCAAAGAACAAAAGAATAAAAGCTTGCTGATTAGGTTTTACTCCTGTTTGGACATCGGCCTTATTTTAAGAGATTTTAACCTAGACAATGGAGAGAAGGGATCCACTCTAGAGAGGTAATTGCTGCAGACCCGAAACAAAACCAGCAGCCCGATCTCAGAGAGGTGGGTAAGTGCTACATACACTAACCAATCTCCTGTCCTCTTCCATACACTGACCAATCTCCTGTCCTATAACATACACTGACCAATCTCCTGTCCTATAACATACACTGACCAATCTCCTGTCCCATTCCATACACTGACCAATCTCCTGTCCCATAACATACACTGACCAATCTCCTGTCCCATTCCATACACTGACCAATCTCATGTCCCATTCCATACACTGACCAATCTCCTGTCCCATTCCATACACTGACCAATCTCCTGTCCTCTTCCATACTCTGACCAATCTCCTGTCCCATTCCATACACTGACCAATCTCCTGTCCTCTTCCATACTCTGACCAATCTCCTGTCCCATTCCATACTCTGACCAATCTCCTGTCCCATTCCATACTCTGACCAATCTCCTGTCCCATTCCATACTCTGACCAATCTCCTGTCCTCTTCTATACACTGACCAATCTCCTGTCCCATTCCATATACCGACCAATCTCCTGTCCCATTCCATATACCGACCAATCTCCTGTCCCATTCCATACTCTGACCAATCTCCTGTCCCATTCCATACTCTGACCAATCTCCTGTCCTCTTCTATACACTGACCAATCTCCTGTCCCATTCCATATACCGACCAATCTCCTGTCCCATTCCATATACCGACCAATCTCCTGTCCCATTCCATATGTAGCATACGGACCCTTTTCTCCTGCTTACCTCCACCTTGCAGGGATAAAGGCACACCGTGCAACATGGCCGGATCCTCCTGGTTTAGAAGGTTGAGCGGTGTTCTTTAATTTTGGGTCCTGCAGCGAGTTACCTCCTTCCATTGGTTCTCGTCCCTAGAGTATAGGGAAAAGTCTATGTTCTTTCCCCAAAGAAAGTCAATGTCTACACAACTTCAACTCCAACAAAGAGTTTATTTTCCTTTGCCTCAGTTAACGGGGAAATTGAAGAGAGAAAGAAGTTAGCGAAGTTAGGAGGTAGATTCAGGCACATACCACTTGGCTTACTCGTCGCCACTCAATCCCAAGTGGGTTTAGCTCACCCGGATAGATCCCTCTCACAGTTCTAGCAGCCGGACTGGAGCTCGAACAATACTGTAACTTTGTCCCCCGTCTGGGACGGGTTCAGGAGATCCTCTAATAGAGCAGAATCCTGTTATTCCTGAATCCAGAACTTTACTTGAACCTCTGTAAAACGTAAAGAACCGATGATGACAATGGGCACTTTACAGGGTTATCTTGCGGAGCAAGGAATCCTTCCCTCTGACAGGCCACCAGGCCTCTCCCGAGACAGCGACCTACTATCACTCATCTCTTCCATGGGACCGATCCTCCCCTGGCTTCCTCTCAGTCAGAGCGGGTTACTCTCACCTGGGTACCCTGGGACTCCAGTATTCTAATTGTAGGCCCAGTTGAAGGTACTGGGCCTACCCAGAACGTTGTAGCCTCGGGCTAACGGTGCCCAAGACTCCTCGACCAGATCATGCACCCCCATGGGGCACACTCCCTTGCCCTCCTCCAGGGGCACACACGCCTCTCCTCATGGCGTCTGCCCTTTATGTATCCCCTCCCGGCATGCACAGCAGGCGTAACCCCGCACAGTAGCCGATAGAGGTCACCCAATCACGCCACTGTGTCACCTGAGGTTCGACCCTGGGCAACAGTGCCACCCACAGGCCAAAGGGGAACCGTACACCAGACAACACTTACAGCAGAGCAGAGTCCAGTATAACAAATTAGAGAACCTGAGTCAACTATGGCTCATACTACCCCTAAATTTAGTACATAGCGACCCCCATATTGGAGGTACCCGCTACACACACCCCCCTCCTGAAAAAGCCACTGTCCCCAGTGGCTGGAAGAGATCAGAAAACCCCCTTTAATCATGAGTGGGTTCTGGTATTTTCCAACTATGTACAATATTTTGAAAATATATATATATTTATTTATTTATTTATTTATTTGTGCCTGAATCAAAATTTGGGAATAGAGTAAAGAAGAAATTAAAGAGCATGTAACAATATACATTACACTTTTTTTATTTTTTTATAAAACATATTCTTCTTCACAATAGACAATCCCTCCCTCAATCCTATCATATCATATCTTCCCCACCCATTCTCCGGTAGAGTTGACAGCCATATACCTGCAGAGGAAAAGAAAAACAAGCACACAAAGAACACATCCTAACTCCTAGAAACAGAAGCAAACCATTCCTCCAAGAAGGAATGACTGACTTCTGCAGCATAAATTTCTGCAGAACACCACCACTTAGTGGCAGCACACATCACTACACTGTCAATAATACGCATAGGCATGTCTCAACACACAGGAACCTTCTTTCTTGATCACGGTGGCTTCCTGCTTTGGCCCTGACTAAACCTACCCAGTGGTCAGGTTGTTTTTTTTTGGGGGGAAAAGAGAACTGAGGAGGAGAAAAAAAAAAATACCACAAACAGTTCTCCGGTTCCTCAACAGAGTAGGTTCCCCTGCAACAGGGGG
Source organism: Rana muscosa (assembly GCA_029206835.1). Taxonomy (NCBI): domain Eukaryota; kingdom Metazoa; phylum Chordata; class Amphibia; order Anura; family Ranidae; genus Rana; species Rana muscosa. Next base: position 184,185,849 of record CM055125.1, read on the forward strand.
TAAAATCACCAGCGAGTTCAGGGCAGGGTTTTTCCTGTAAAACGGAACATTAATGAAGAGAAAACAAGTTCCCTTTTCACAGGTAATAACGAGGATCTGGGAGAACATGAGTCTTCCACTGTCTATCCAGGGTCTCTATTGAATACAAGGCATCCTCTTTTTCTTTGCTGCATATTACCACCCGGTCCGCATGGATGTGCCGACCGTAAGTCCAGTCCTTCCGGCAACCTTTATAACGGGTTGTCATTTCAGCTGAACACTTGAAGTACCTGTAGCCTCTTGGCACTTTTATATGATCCCACACAAAGTCAACGTACCATCGTTCACAGGAGGCCTCAATCTCGAAAAGAAGTTCTTTGGGAACATATGGGTATTCCCAACCATAGTCCGTGGCAACCTTTTTATTTAGGAGCCGTTGCAATCGGGCTAGAGGTGGCATGGTGGCCCGATCTCCTGCTCCAGGGAAGACAATAGCATCCGTAGACCTTTTTAATGGTGCAAACTCCAGCAGTGGCAAAGGTGGCCGCAATGGTGCACGGACATCAGTAACAATAAGCACGGAGGATGCCGGAGCAGGCAAAGCGGGCGTGGGATTAATCTCTTCCGCTAGAGTAGGGGCTTCCACTCGGGGTATAGTTTCCCCAGAGTCCATTGGCGAGACTCCCCTTAAACTGCGGGGTAAAGCCACCGGAATTTAATCCCAACTGCTTTTGATGAAAACTTCATCAATGTCATGATCATCTCCCACATCCGAAGATTAATCCAACTCGGAGGTGTCATACTCCTCCGCCGGCAGGTAATTGGTGGTGGAGACAGACACATTGTCCCCGAAAATAGAAGGTTTCCGCGGGCTGGTTGTCCATGCATCCCCAATAGTGTGGGGTATGGGCTTCCTTCCCTTTCCCGGTAAACACAATGTCACAGTTCCCCCAGCCTCCTTACTGTCCCGACGTGGATCTCCTGGAGGTCCCTCCGGCTTGAAGATCCGGTTCAGGCAGGCGCTGGGGCAGGCTTCGACCGCGGCAGCAGGAGGCCTTAACATATCCCACCCTCTGCTTGACGGGTGGAATGGAGGTTTCTGTTGTAACGGATGCAGCATCCACAATGACATTCGTCGCAAGCTCCGTAATGGCCGGAGTTCCATCCTTCTCATCCGTGGCAGTTGGAGCGGTGTGCGTGGGCCTGGCTGTGGGAGTATTGGTTTCCTCAAGAGTGGCGATGCCTGTAAGGCAGTTGACCCGGTAGACCTGGGGTTTCTCGGTGGGCTGGTCCATCTCGAAGAGAAACTCTCCACACGATGTACATCTTCCAAACGGTTGAAGCCTTTACTGCCAGTCCTTGCCATCCAGGACAGAGCATGCCCAGGGCCTCCGCATCCCTGCAGGTATAGAGTGCGAAGCAGCCCCTAGGCTTAAGCCGGATCCCTGTATCCGTCAGGGGGGCAATGAGGGGAGCAACGTCCATGGTTGGGGTAGGTGGGAACATCCGTGGTCCCGGTGCAACAGAAATCCATGGGGCAGCAGACATGTTGCTTTTCCTTCATTAGTTCAGCTTGTACTGTCCTTTGGCTCCAAGACGCCACGTGCAACACACAAGTTGGTGGGGGCTCCTCCCCCTTTTTTCCTTCAGCACGTAGCTCGCGGGCTTTTCTGGTTTGAGGCACGCCCATGAACTACGCAGTTAGAAAAATTCAGTATAGGTTTAGGCCTGTACCTCCATTTCTCTCACAAGTGACGCAGTTCAATTTTCCCAAAATGGCCGACTTTGACAGAACCACAAACGGGAAAAAAAAAAAAAACAGTCCAACTTCCAGGGGTAGCTACAAAAATCCCGGACGAGCCCCCACGTGTAGCACACGGACCCTTTTTTCCTGCTTACCTCCACCTTGCAGGGATAAAGGCACACCGTGCCACATGCCCGGATCCTCCTGGTTTAGAAGGCTGAGCGGTGTTCTTTAATTTTGGGTCCTGCAGCGAGTTACCTCCATCCATTGGTTCTCATCCCTAGAGTATAGGGGAAAGTCTATGTTCCTTCCCCAAAGAAAGTCAATGTCCACACAACTTCCACTTCAACAAAGAGTTTATTTTCCTTTGCCTCAGTTAACAGTGAAATTTAAGAGAGAAAGCAGCTAGCGAAGTTAGGAGGTAGATTCAGGCACATACCACTTGGCTTACTCGTCGCCACTCGATCCCGAGTGGGTTTAGCTCACCCGGATAGATCCCTCTCTCAGTTCTAGCAGCCGGACTGGAGCTCGAACAATACTGTAACTATGTCCCCCGCTTGGGACGGGTTCAGGAGATCCTCTAATAGAGCAGAATCCTGTTATTCCTGAATCCAGAACTTTACTTGAACCTCTGTAAAACTTAAAGAACCGATGATGCCATCGGGCACTTTACAGGGTTATCTTGTGGAGCAAGGAATCCTTCCCTCTGACAGGTCACCAGGCCTCTCCCGAGACAGCGACCTACTATCGCTCATCTCTTCCGTAGGACCGATCCTCCCCTGGCTTCCTCTCAGTCAGAGCGGGTTACCCTCACCTGGGTACCCTGGGACTCCAGTGTTCTAATTGTAGGCCCAGTTGAAGGTACTGGGCCTACCCGGAACATTGTAGCCTCGGGCTAAAGGTGCCCGAGACTCCTCGGCCTGATCACGCACCCCCATGGGGCACACTCCCTTGCCCTCCTCCAGGGGCACACACGCCCCTCATGGCGTCTGCCCTTTATGTATCCCCTCCCGGCATGCACAGCAGGCGAAACCCCGCCCCCCGCAAGGTAGCCGAGAGAGGACACACAATCACACCACTGTGTCACCTGAGGTTCGACCCTGGGCCTGGGCAACAGTGCCACCCACAGGCCAAAGGGGATGTAAGGTACCTGTGATAGGTAGTGTCCGAAGTGGAACTTGTGTGCTGAGGATTCAAGCGAAAACGTAGTCAGGCAGATTAGGTTGGCAACAGATCAGGCAAAACGGTACACGATCGAAATCCAGAGAGTGGTCAGGCAGGCAAAGGTCATACACGAGCTGGTGGTGAAGTACAAAATCAGCAGGCTAGAGAGTAGTCAGGAATTCAGGCAGAAGTTCAACACAAAAATCAAGATCAAAAAGCAGTCACAACACCCAGGGAGCTATTCCACACAAACGGGCGCTGAGAGATAGCATCACTTCCTTTTTATGGGCTGCTTTGATTGAAAATTGTTCACAGCTGGCAGCAGGTGGGGCTAGTGAGTCCAAGGTAATGCTTAATACTGAGATAACATTTCCAAAACTCCAGATCTCCTCCGTAGCACAACAGGTAAGGCTGCAGCTGTGGGACCAGGAAGATCCCGGTTCAAATACACCCAGGTACATGACAGGGCCCCCTCCCCAGTGGACCCCTCTGGGGGCCTAGCAGGGCTTAGTGGGAAAGGAGGCATGGAAGTCTCGAATAAGAGAAGAGGCATGCAGATCTTTGGCTGGAACCCAGGAACGGTCTGTGACAGGATATCCCTTCCAATGAACCAGATACCGAAGGCCACGACCCTGTCTTCAAGAATCTTGGAGACTTCAAACTCATTTTGTCCATCAACAAGAACAGGAGGAGGTAGCTGTTGAGGTCTGGAGTAGCGATTGAAAATTGCTTTTTTGGAGGAGGGAAACGTGGAACACAGGATGAATCCGGAGAGAGGAGGGTAATTTCAACCGACTCAAGCAATAATTCTGTAAGGACTAGTGATGAGCCGAACACCCCCGGGTTCGGTTCGCACCAGAACCCGCGAACGGACCGAAAGTTCGAACGAACATTAGAACCCTATTAAATACAATGGATGCGAACGTTCGAATTCTAAAGTGCTAATTATAACAACTATTATGCATGTTATTGTCCTAAAAAGGGTTTGGGAACCCGGGTTCTGCACCAGGGGACATGTATCAATGCAAAAAGAAGTTTTAAAAACGGTCGTTTTTCGGGAGCAGTCATTTTAATGATGCATAAAGTGAAAAAAAAAAGTCAAATATTCCTTTAAATATCGTACCTGGGGGGTGTCTAAAGTATGCCTGTGAAGTGCCACGTGTTTCCCGTGTTTAGAACTGTCCCTGCACAAAATGACACTTCTAAAGGAAAAAAAAGCCATTTAAAACTGCTTGCGGCTTTAATGTAATGTCTGGTCCCGGTAATATGGATGAAATTCTTTAAGAAAAATGGCATAGCTACCCCATGACCCCCCCCCCCCCCTACCCCAGCCCATTACCAGCCCCTTTGGGTCTTGTATGGATATTAAGGGGAACCCCGCACATAAAATAAAAAAGGCCCTATATACTCTGAACAGCCCTATACAGGCGGTGCATACAAGACAGGGACTGTAGGTTTGTTCTTATGTAGAATCTGTTTGTAATTTTGAACAGGTACATTGTTGAAGTGTAGCTCCAGACCAAAAATCTATTTTTAAACTTTTTGGAAAACATAGGTAAGGGTTATCACCCCTGTAACATTTGTTTTGCTGTCTGTGCCCCTGTTCAGAACATTTCACCTCACTTTCCGTCCCAATGACAACTGTTTTTGAAATGTGGTGTTTTTCTTGAAACAAGGATTGCTGATAAAGCATCAGTACAGAGGAGACACCTTTCTCCCATATTTATTCTTACAGGAGAGAATTTTCCTTCCTAGTGGTAGATTTCCTCTCACTTCCTGTTGTCTTCTTGCGTTTGCAAGTAGGAGTCGTTTGTAAGTTGGATGTTTGAAAGTAGGGACCTGCCGTATATACTCTGCAGAAATAGGCCCCTTAGTTGTTGGTGTTGGCACAACACTGTAAGCACTCACAGTTACTCTTGGTTGGTGCTGGAACGCCCTGCTGTCAACTATTATATCAGGAATTTTAATTACATATAATTGTTGAACAGTGGTAGTAAAAATTGGGCCTTTGATGGTGGTGCTGGTGCCACAACACTGTAAGCCCTGACAGTTACTCTTGGTGGGTGCAGCAATGGGCCCTGCTGTGAATTATTAGATCAAGAATTGTAATTACATGCCCCTGTTGATCAGGGGCTGAAAAATTGGGCCTTAGGCACTGGTGGCACAACACTGCAACCCCTCACAGATACTGTACTTGGAGCACAGCAATGAGCCCTGTTGCAAAGTATTGCTTCAAAAATTGTAATTACACGCCCCTGTTAAACAGGGGCTGAAAAATTGGGCGTTAGGCACTGGTGGCGGCACCCATAAACAAAAATGATCTTCCAAGCTATCATCATCAATCGTATCATTGAGGACTCGGAGGAGGAGGATAGCCAGTCAACATAACAGCACAGGCACTCAGCATCAGCATCAGTCTTGAAGGGATGTGACATGTTAAAATCAATTAGTCTGTTATATCAGCATCAGGTGTGTGGTAGCTGGTGGTGATCCAAGACTGGTTCATCTTGATGAAAGTCAGTCGATCAACCGAGTCGGTGGACAGGCGCACCCTGTGATCCGTGACAAATCCTCCAGCAGCACTGAATGTGCGTTCCGAAAGAACGCTGGATGCAGGACAGGCCAGTAGCTCAATTGCATACTGTGCAAGCTCTGGCCAGTGATCCATCCTCAAGACCCAGTAAGCCAGAGGATTTTCGGTGGGGAAGGTGTCCAAGTCTGACCTTGCCCCTAGATATTCCTGCACCATGTTTATCAGACGCTGGCGATGGTTGCTGGAACCGATCATACTTTGGGGCTGCGGACTAAAGAATTGTCTGAACGCATCGGTCAGACGGCCACCTTCCCCACCGCTCCTTCTTTGACTGGCCGAAGCCTCAGCAACTCGTTGTCCAGGACCAGGAGTTTGCAACCTCCCAGTCTCTGGGAACGCGTTGCACAGACCTTTCTGCAAGGCCTCCCGGAGTTGTCTCATCCTCTGCTCCCTCTGCGACGGTAACATAAGGTCCGCAACCTTACCCTTGTACCGTGGATCAAGGAGAGTGGCCAGCCAGTAATGGTCCCTCTCCTTGATCCGAAGAATACGAGGATCCTTCCGCAGACTTTGCAGGATCAGGGAGGCCATGCAGCGTAGGTTTGCTGAGGCATTCGCTCCGGAGTCCTCTGGGTCACTAAGGACGACATGATCCGCAGCCACCTCCTCCCAGCCACGTACAAGTCCACTGGTTTCTTGGGACTGTAAATCATCCCTAAAAGACTGCTGCTGATGATGCTGAGTGCCAGCCTCCACCTCCATGCTGACACAATCCTCCTCCTCCTCCTCCTCCTCCTCTTCCTGTGCGATGGGTGGGACAGAAGGAACACTGTCTGGGTAAAGGGGGCCTTGAGAGGCAAGGAAGTCCTCCTCTTCCTGCCTCTGTTCTGCCTCAAGTGCCCTGTCCATTATTCCACGCAGCGTGTGCTCCAACAGGTGGACAAGAGGTACAGTGTCACTGATGCATGCACTGTCACTGCTCACCATCCTCGTGGCCTCCTCAAATGGTGCCAGGACAGTGCATGCATCCCTGATCATGCCCCACTGGCGTGGAGAAAAAAAACCAAGCTCCCCTGACCCTGTCCTGGTGCCGTAGTCGCACAGGTACTCATTGATGGCCCTCTGCTGCGTGTGCAGCCGCTGCAGCATGGCCAACGTTGAGTTCCACCTGGTGGGCATGTCACATATAAGGCGGTTCTTGGGCAGGTTCAACTCCTTTTGCAGCTCAGCCAGGCGAGCACTGGCATTATAAGATCTGCGGAAATGCACACAGACTTTCCTGGCCTGCCTCAGGACATCCTGTAAGCCCGGGTACCTGCCCAAGAACCGCTGCACCACCAGGTTAAGGACGTGAGCCACACAGGGCACATGGGTCAGTTGTCCCTGTCGGAGGGCGGAGAGAAGGTTGGTGCCATTGTCGCAAACCACCATTCCTGGCTTAAGCTGGCGTGGCGTCAACCACCTCTCGGCCTGGCCCTGCAGAGCAGACAGGACCTCTGCCCCAGTGTGGCTTCTGTCCCCCAAACACACCAGCGCAAGCACGGCATGGCATCTTTTTGCCTGCGTACTTGCGTAGCCCCGTGAACGGCTACGGAGCACCGCTGGTTCATAGGACAAACCACAGGAAGAGGCCATGGAGGAAGAAGAAGAGGAGGGGGTGGAGGAGAGAGGTGTGTCACAACCAGTAGTAGCATTTTGGAGGCGTGGCGGTGGGACAACCTCCAACACTACTGCACCTTGTCCTGAATCCTTCCCAGCTGCCAAAAGAGTGACCCAATGGGCCGTGAAAGAAAGGTAACGTCCCTGTCCATGCCTGCTGGACCATGAGTCAGCGGTAATATGCACCTTACCGCTGACCGCCCTGTCCAGCGAGGCCAAGACATTGCCTTCCACATGCCGGTAGAGAGCCGGAATAGCCTTCCGTGAGAAAAAGTGGCGTTTGGGAACCTGCCACTGAGGAACCGCACATTGCACAAACTCACGGAAGGGGGCCGAGTCTACCAACTGAAAAGGCAGCAGTTGAAGCGCTAGCAATTTAGCCAAGCTAGCATTCAACCGCTGGGCATGTGGATGGCTGGGAGTGAACTTCTTTCGACGGTCCAGCAGCTGGGGCAGGGAAATTTGCCTGCTAGAATCGGACGTCGGTGTACTGCTAGCAGAGTGGGCGCAAGTACTTGGCTGTGACACACCTAATTCTACACCTTCATTCCTCTCAGTGCATGTTTCAGAGAGGACTGAAGTTATAGTGGGGTTGGAGATCCCAGCTGATGCGGTGCAAGGAGAGGTCCGCTTTGTTCTTTGGTGTGGGTCTTTGAGGTAGGCTTGCCAACGAGCTGCATGGCAGGTCAACATATGTCTGGTCAGGCATGTGGTACCCAAGCGGCTGATGTTTTGGCCACGCGATATACGCTTGAGACATATGTTGCAAACAGCAGCTGTGCGATCTGATGCACTAGCCTCAAAAAAGGCCCACACCAAAGAACTTTTTGAATGACGGGCAGAGGCAGCGCCCTGCACAGGCGAGCTCTGCGGTGTGATTCCGTCGGTGTACTGCCCTTACGCTGGCCACCAAAGGGCATCCTGCCTCGTTGGAGATGTGCCTCCTCCTCATCCTCCTCCTCCTCTCTCCTATTAGGCACCCACGTGGAGTCAGTGACCTCATCATCCCCTCCCTCCTCATCACTGGAGCCAATCTGGCAGTATGCTGCAGCTGCTGGAACATGACTGCCAGATTGGTGTCCTTCTTGAGCATCCCCTCTGTCTGCTCTCACGCTACTGCCTTCCTCTAGCTGGGTTTCATCATCAGACCCTTCGAAACGCTGGGCATCCTCCTGGAGCATGTACCCAACACTGTGCTGAAACAGTTCGGGGGACTCCTCAGGAGGAGGACATGGTGGGTCTAGGGAAGGAGTGACTGATGATTTGTCTGACATTGATACCAGGGAAGACGACGCTTTGGCAGCTGCTTTTCCAGTACCCTGAGCCTGGGTGAGAGAGGATGAGGAGGAGGAGGAGGGCTTGGTCATCCACTCTACCAAGTCTTCGGCATGATGTGGCTCAACATGTCCAGCTGCCGAAAAGAAGGACAAGCGTGTCCCATGGCCATGTGCTGATGACAATGCACCGCGTCCACGACCAGCACTGTTGCCCCCAGACACAGAGCCTGCTTGCCCTCTTTTATTGCCTCCTGACTGTCTGCCTCTCCTTGTTTGCCTTCCAGACATTCTAATAGATGGCCTGCAGGGAGATGGGAAAAAAGCAATAAGGGCTACCTTCAGGTGTCCTTCTCTGTCCCTTTACTTAAGGATTTCTAAATATGGTTGAGGATGATTGCTTTTGCACAGAATAGCACAACGACAATTTCCCTGACTGTCCAAAAAACAAGGATTTCAAAGATGGTTGATGAGGAATGCTTTAGCACACTATAGCACAAGGAGAATTTCCCTCACTGTCCTTCCCTGTCCCTAGAAACAAGGATTATCACAGTGAAAGAAACTGACACTCTTCCTACCTATAGTTTTCTGTCCCTAGAAAAAATGTTTTTTTAAAGCACACTATAGCACAAGGAGAATTTCCCTCACTGTCCTTCCCTGTCCCTAGAAACAAGGATTATCACAGTGAAAGAAACTGACACTCTTCCTACCTATAGTTTTCTGTCCCTAGAAAAAATGTTTTTTTAAAGCACACTATAGCACAAGGAGAATTTCCCTCACTGTCCTTCCCTGTCCCTAGAAACAAGGATTATCACAGTGAAAGAAACTGACACTCTTCCTACCTATAGTTTTCTGTCCCTAGAATAAATGTTTTTTTTAAGCACAATATAGCACAAGGACAATTCACTCACTGTCCTTACAGGTCCCTGGAAACAAGGACTTGCAGAGTGAAAGAAAAAAAACACTCTCCCTACCTACAGTTTTCTGTCCCTAGAAAAAATGTTTTTTTTAATCACAATATAGCACAAGAACAATTCACTCACTGTCCTTACAGGTCCCTGGAAACAAGGACTTGCAGAGTGAAATAAACTGACACTCTCCCTACCTACAGTTTTCTGTCCCTAGAATAAATGTTTTTTTTAAGCACAATATAGCACAAGGAGAATTCACTCACTGTCCTTCCAGGTCCCTGGAAACAAGGACTTGCAGAGTGAAAGAAAAAAAACACTCTCCCTACCTACAGTTTTCTGTCCCTAGAAAAAATGTTTTTTTTTAATCACAATATAGCACAAGGACAATTCACTCACTGTCCTTACAGGTCCCTGGAAACAAGGACTTGCAGAGTGAAATAAACTGACACTCTCCCTACCTACAGTTTTCTGTCCCTAGAATAAATGTTTTTTTTAAGCACAATATAGCACAAGGACAATTCACTCACTGTCCTTACAGGTCCCTGGAAACAAGGACTTGCAGAGTGAAAGAAAAAAAACACTCTCCCTACCTACAGTTTTCTGTCCCTAGAAAAAATGTTTTTTTTAATCACAATATAGCACAAGGACAATTCACTCACTGTCCTTACAGGTCCCTGGAAACAAGGACTTGCAGAGTGAAAGAAAAAAAACACTCTCCCTACCTACAGTTTTCTGTCCCTAGAAAAAATGTTTTTTTTAATCACAATATAGCACAAGGACAATTCACTCACTGTCCTTCCAGGTCCCTGGAAACAAGGACTTGCAGAGTGAAAGAAAAAAAACACTCTCCCTACCTACAGTTTTCTGTCCCTAGAAAAAATGTTTTTTTTAATCACAATATAGCACAAGGACAATTCACTCACTGTCCTTACAGGTCCCTGGAAACAAGGACTTGCAGAGTGAAATAAACTGACACTCTCCCTACCTACAGTTTTCTGTCCCTAGAATAAATGTTTTTTTTAAGCACAATATAGCACAAGGACAATTCACTCACTGTCCTTACAGGTCCCTGGAAACAAGGACTTGCAGAGTGAAAGAAAAAAAACACTCTCCCTACCTACAGTTTTCTGTCCCTAGAAAAAATGTTTTTTTTAATCACAATATAGCACAAGGACAATTCACTCACTGTCCTTACAGGTCCCTGGAAACAAGGACTTGCAGAGTGAAAGAAAAAAAACACTCTCCCTACCTACAGTTTTCTGTCCCTAGAAAAAATGTTTTTTTTAATCACAATATAGCACAAGGACAATTCACTCACTGTCCTTACAGGTCCCTGGAAACAAGGACTTGCAGAGTGAAATAAACTGACACTCTCCCTACCTACAGTTTTCTGTCCCTAGAATAAATGTTTTTTTTAAGCACAATATAGCACAAGGACAATTCACTCACTGTCCTTACAGGTCCCTGGAAACAAGGACTTGCAGAGTGAAAGAAAAAAAACACTCTCCCTACCTACAGTTTTCTGTCCCTAGAAAAAATGTTTTTTTTTAATCACAATATAGCACAAGGACAATTCACTCACTGTCCTTACAGGTCCCTGGAAACAAGGACTTGCAGAGTGAAAGAAAATAAACACTCTCCCTACCTACAGTTTTCTGTCCCTAGAATAAATGTTTTTTTTAAGCACAATATAGCACAAGGACAATTCACTCACTGTCCTTACAGGTCCCTGGAAACAAGGACTTGCAGAGTGAAATAAACTGTCACTCTCCCTACCTACAGTTTTCTGTCCCTAGAATAAATGTTTTTTTTAAGCACAATATAGCACAAGGAGAATTCACTCACTGTCCTTCCAGGTCCCTGGAAACAAGGACTTGCAGAGTGAAAGAAAAAAAACACTCTCCCTACCTACAGTTTTCTGTCCCTAGAAAAAATGTTTTTTTTAATCACAATATAGCACAAGGACAATTCACTCACTGTCCTTACAGGTCCCTGGAAACAAGGACTTGCAGAGTGAAATAAACTGACACTCTCCCTACCTACAGTTTTCTGTCCCTAGAATAAATGTTTTTTTTAAGCACAATATAGCACAAGGACAATTCACTCACTGTCCTTACAGGTCCCTGGAAACAAGGACTTGCAGAGTGAAAGAAAAAAAACACTCTCCCTACCTACAGTTTTCTGTCCCTAGAAAAAATGTTTTTTTTAATCACAATATAGCACAAGGACAATTCACTCACTGTCCTTACAGGTCCCTGGAAACAAGGACTTGCAGAGTGAAAGAAAAAAAACACTCTCCCTACCTACAGTTTTCTGTCCCTAGAAAAAATGTTTTTTTTAATCACAATATAGCACAAGGACAATTCACTCACTGTCCTTACAGGTCCCTGGAAACAAGGACTTGCAGAGTGAAAGAAAAAAAACACTCTCCCTACCTACAGTTTTCTGTCCCTAGAAAAAATGTTTTTTTTAATCACAATATAGCACAAGGACAATTCACTCACTGTCCTTACAGGTCCCTGGAAACAAGGACTTGCAGAGTGAAATAAACTGACACTCTCCCTACCTACAGTTTTCTGTCCCTAGAATAAATGTTTTTTTTAAGCACAATATAGCACAAGGACAATTCACTCACTGTCCTTACAGGTCCCTGGAAACAAGGACTTGCAGAGTGAAAGAAAAAAAACACTCTCCCTACCTACAGTTTTCTGTCCCTAGAAAAAATGTTTTTTTTAATCACAATATAGCACAAGGACAATTCACTCACTGTCCTTACAGGTCCCTGGAAACAAGGACTTGCAGAGTGAAAGAAAAAAAAACACTCTCCCTACCTACAGTTTTCTGTCCCTAGAAAAAATGTTTTTTTTAATCACAATATAGCACAAGGACAATTCACTCACTGTCCTTACAGGTCCCTGGAAACAAGGACTTGCAGAGTGAAATAAACTGACACTCTCCCTACCTACAGTTTTCTGTCCCTAGAATAAATGTTTTTTTTAAGCACAATATAGCACAAGGAGAATTCACTCACTGTCCTTCCAGGTCCCTGGAAACAAGGACTTGCAGAGTGAAAGAAAAAAAACACTCTCCCTACCTACAGTTTTCTGTCCCTAGAAAAAATGTTTTTTTTAATCACAATATAGCACAAGGACAATTCACTCACTGTCCTTACAGGTCCCTGGAAACAAGGACTTGCAGAGTGAAATAAACTGACACTCTCCCTACCTACAGTTTTCTGTCCCTAGAATAAATGTTTTTTTTAAGCACAATATAGCACAAGGACAATTCACTCACTGTCCTTACAGGTCCCTGGAAACAAGGACTTGCAGAGTGAAAGAAAAAAAACACTCTCCCTACCTACAGTTTTCTGTCCCTAGAAAAAATGTTTTTTTTAATCACAATATAGCACAAGGACAATTCACTCACTGTCCTTACAGGTCCCTGGAAACAAGGACTTGCAGAGTGAAAGAAAAAAAACACTCTCCCTACCTACAGTTTTCTGTCCCTAGAAAAAATGTTTTTTTTAATCACAATATAGCACAAGGACAATTCACTCACTGTCCTTACAGGTCCCTGGAAACAAGGACTTGCAGAGTGAAATAAACTGACACTCTCCCTACCTACAGTTTTCTGTCCCTAGAATAAATGTTTTTTTTAAGCACAATATAGCACAAGGACAATTCACTCACTGTCCTTACAGGTCCCTGGAAACAAGGACTTGCAGAGTGAAAGAAAAAAAACACTCTCCCTACCTACAGTTTTCTGTCCCTAGAAAAAATGTTTTTTTTAATCACAATATAGCACAAGGACAATTCACTCACTGTCCTTACAGGTCCCTGGAAACAAGGACTTGCAGAGTGAAAGAAAAAAAACACTCTCCCTACCTACAGTTTTCTGTCCCTAGAAAAAATGTTTTTTTTAATCACAATATAGCACAAGGACAATTCACTCACTGTCCTTACAGGTCCCTGGAAACAAGGACTTGCAGAGTGAAATAAACTGACACTCTCCCTACCTACAGTTTTCTGTCCCTAGAATAAATGTTTTTTTTAAGCACAATATAGCACAAGGAGAATTCACTCACTGTCCTTCCAGGTCCCTGGAAACAAGGACTTGCAGAGTGAAAGAAAAAAAACACTCTCCCTACCTACAGTTTTCTGTCCCTAGAAAAAATGTTTTTTTTAATCACAATATAGCACAAGGACAATTCACTCACTGTCCTTACAGGTCCCTGGAAACAAGGACTTGCAGAGTGAAATAAACTGACACTCTCCCTACCTACAGTTTTCTGTCCCTAGAATAAATGTTTTTTTTAAGCACAATATAGCACAAGGACAATTCACTCACTGTCCTTACAGGTCCCTGGAAACAAGGACTTGCAGAGTGAAAGAAAAAAAACACTCTCCCTACCTACAGTTTTCTGTCCCTAGAAAAAATGTTTTTTTTTAATCACAATATAGCACAAGGACAATTCACTCACTGTCCTTACAGGTCCCTGGAAACAAGGACTTGCAGAGTGAAAGAAAATAAACACTCTCCCTACCTACAGTTTTCTGTCCCTAGAATAAATGTTTTTTTTAAGCACAATATAGCACAAGGACAATTCACTCACTGTCCTTACAGGTCCCTGGAAACAAGGACTTGCAGAGTGAAATAAACTGACACTCTCCCTACCTACAGTTTTCTGTCCCTAGAATAAATGTTTTTTTTAAGCACAATATAGCACAAGGAGAATTCACTCACTGTCCTTCCAGGTCCCTGGAAACAAGGACTTGCAGAGTGAAAGAAAAAAAACACTCTCCCTACCTACAGTTTTCTGTCCCTAGAAAAAATGTTTTTTTTAATCACAATATAGCACAAGGACAATTCACTCACTGTCCTTACAGGTCCCTGGAAACAAGGACTTGCAGAGTGAAATAAACTGACACTCTCCCTACCTACAGTTTTCTGTCCCTAGAAATTTTTTTTTTTTTAATCACAATATAGCACAAGGACAATTCACTCACTGTCCTTACAGGTCCCTGGAAACAAGGACTTGCAGAGTGAAAGAAAAAAAACACTCTCCCTACCTACAGTTTTCTGTCCCTAGAAAAAATGTTTTTTTTAATCACAATATAGCACAAGGACAATTCACTCACTGTCCTTACAGGTCCCTGGAAACAAGGACTTGCAGAGTGAAAGAAAAAAAACACTCTCCCTACCTACAGTTTTCTGTCCCTAGAAAAAATGTTTTTTTTAATCACAATATAGCACAAGGACAATTCACTCACTGTCCTTACAGGTCCCTGGAAACAAGGACTTGCAGAGTGAAAGAAAAAAAACACTCTCCCTACCTACAGTTTTCTGTCCCTAGAAAAAATGTTTTTTTAATCACAATATAGCACAAGGACAATTCACTCACTGTCCTTACAGGTCCCTGGAAACAAGGACTTGCAGAGTGAAATAAACTGACACTCTCCCTACCTACAGTTTTCTGTCCCTAGAATAAATGTTTTTTTTAAGCACAATATAGCACAAGGACAATTCACTCACTGTCCTTACAGGTCCCTGGAAACAAGGACTTGCAGAGTGAAAGAAAAAAAACACTCTCCCTACCTACAGTTTTCTGTCCCTAGAAAAAATGTTTTTTTTAATCACAATATAGCACAAGGACAATTCACTCACTGTCCTTACAGGTCCCTGGAAACAAGGACTTGCAGAGTGAAATAAACTGACACTCTCCCTACCTACAGTTTTCTGTCCCTAGAATAAATGTTTTTTTTAAGCACAATATAGCACAAGGACAATTCACTCACTGTCCTTACAGGTCCCTGGAAACAAGGACTTGCAGAGTGAAAAAAAAAAACACTCTCCCTACCTACAGTTTTCTGTCCCTAGAAAAAATGTTTTTTTTTAAGCACAATATAGCACAAGGACAATTCACTCACTGTCCTTCCAGGTCCCTGGAAACAAGGACTTGCAGAGTGAAAGAAAAAAAACACTCTCCCTACCTACAGTTTTCTGTCCCTAGAAAAAATGTTTTTTTTAATCACAATATAGCACAAGGACAATTCACTCACTGTCCTTACAGGTCCCTGGAAACAAGGACTTGCAGAGTGAAAGAAACTGACACTCTCCCTACCTACAGTTTTCTGTCCCTAGAAAAAATGTTTTTTTTTAAGCACAATATAGCACAAGGACAATTCACTCACTGTCCTTCCAGGTCCCTGGAAACAAGGACTTGCAGAGTGAAAGAAACTGACACTGTCCCTACCTACAGTTTTCTGTCCCTAGAATAAATGTTTTTTTTAAGCACACTATAGCACAAGCACAAAACACACTGACACTCTCCCTACCTATCCTTCTCTTTCCCTAAACTAAAGGAATCCAGGTTAAGCAAGAAAGAAATAACAGTCACTGTCCCTGCCTATGCTGCTCTATCCCTGCTCCGGAACACACTACACTAGGCCGCCGTGCTGGCGGCCTTTTATAGTGTGGGGCGTGTACTAAACACCCTCAGCAATAATTGGCCACAGGCATCCTGCCTGTGCCCAATCATTGCTCTCCTCGCTGCCGGCGCTGTGATTGGCCAAGCATGCGGGGTCACAGTGCATGCTTGGCCAATCACAGCGCCTGGATGACACTGCGATGGCGTAGTGCATTGTGGGCCGTTCGCGTCACTCGAATTTGGCGCGAACGGCCCAAATCGTTCGATCTTCGTCGAACGATCGAACAGCCGATGTTCGAGTCGAACGTATGTTCGACTCGAACACGAAGCTCATCCCTAGTAAGGACCAATGAATCGAGGGCCCAATTTGGTAGAAGGTTGTTTCAGTCTCACATATTTGGTTGATAGCCAAACTCTGTCCCCCACCACATATGGAGGTATATGGCGTCTTCGTTTGTTGGAAAAAAGTGCATACTTGCCTGCAGACTTCCGTAGTAATAAGCAAATCTTTTTCCAATGTAGCAGAATATTTTTCACCCGCTGATCTGCTGCTGGTACACCAGAAGAAGGCTGAAGTAGGGGAAAACTCTGAGGGTGATAGCCTAGGGCTGCGTAGAATGGTGTGGTATGAAGAGCACAATGCCAACGGGAATTAATGGCGAACTCAGCTAAAGGAAAATACTCAGACCAGTTGGAGTGTAAAGGCATTGACATAATGTTGAAGATAGGTTTCTAGGGTCTGGTTCATGCGTTCGGTTTGACCATCTGTTTGAGGGTGATGTGAGGTAGAGAGTGAAAGCGTTACTCACAGTTTCTTGCAGAACGCTCTCCAGAATCGGGAAACAAACTGGGATCCGTGGTCTGAGACGACATTGGTAGGTATATTCAAGCCTTGGGGAACACGATTCTGGGTTTCTTGTAACTGTTGGGAAAGAGCCGTAGAGATCTGTGCGACAATTTTGTGAGGTGGGATTATATACTGCTCGGTAGGTTGGTCTTTTTCAGAGGTAGCGAACTGTCTGGAAAGAGCATCGGCTTTCTTGTTTTTATGCCCAGGAACATAAGAAAGAACAAAATTAAAACGGGAGAAAAACAGAGCCCATCGAGCCTGACGTGAGTTCAAATGTCTTGCAGTCTGAAGATACAGTAGGTTTTTATGGTCAGTGAGGATAGAAAAAGGTTTGGGAGCCCCTTCCAGAAGATGTCGCCATTCAGACAATGCCAATTTGATGGCCATTAGTTCTCGATACCCAACATCGTAATTCATCTCCGCTGGAGAAAACTTTCTAGAAAAAAATGCTACTGGATGGATTCTACCAGACTTAGGCTGTCTCTGGGAGAGCACGGCACCTGCTCCTACCTCAGAGGCATCGACCTCAACTATGTACTGGAGATCGGGATTTGGATGCTGAAGAATTGGAGCTTTGCTGAACATGTCTTTTAATTGCTGGAAAGCCGATTCTGCTTCTGAGGACCATACCTTGCAATTTGTACCTTTCTTAGTCATAGCAGTAAGGGGGGCCGCAATGGAGGCAAAACCTTTGATGAAGCGTCTGTAGTAATTTGCAAACCCTAGAAAGCTTTGGAGCCCTCTTAAAGTAGTCGGTTGGGGCCCATTGCAAGACAGCGGAAAGTTTTTGAGGGTCCATTTGGAAACCGACAGCACTTATAATGTATCCAAGGAAAGGAATACGGCTTTGATGGAAACTGCATTTCTCAATCTTTGCGTAAAGATGGTTTTCTCTCAGTCGTTGCAATACCTGCTTTACATGCGAGATGTGCTCTAGATGAGTCTTGGAAAAGATAAAAATGTCGTCCAAGTAGATGATCACAAAACTGTTGCTGAAATCATGAAAAATGTCATTCATGAAACGTTGGAAGACAGCAGGGGCATTACACAACCCAAATGGCATAACCAGATATTCAAAATGTCCATTACGAGTGTTGAATGCTGTGTTCCACTCGTCCCCGTCTTTAATTCTAATCAGATTATAAGCCCCTCGTAGGTCTAGCTTGGAGAAGATAACAGCCCCCTTAAGTACATCAAACAGTTCAAGAATGAGAGGCAAAGGGTAGGAGTCTTTTATGGTGATTTGATTTAACCCTCGATAGTCTATGCATGGTCGAAGACCCCCATCTTTTTTTTTCAACAAAAGAAAAAACCTGCCCCTACTGGAGAAGTAGAGGGTCGGATAAAACCTCTTTCCAAGTTGTCTTTTACATATTCCTCCATGGATTTTTGTTCAGGCAAAGACAGGGGATATGTCCTTCCTTTGGGAAGAGGTGCTCCAGGAATCAATTTAATTGCACAGTCAAAAGAACGATGTGGAGGTAAAACCTCTGCCTTTTGCTTGCAAAATACGTCTGCAAACGCATGGTATTCATGAGGCAAGGTAGGTGGGACGGCCACGGAAGCCAACATACTAGCAGAAAGTCTTTTGGGTTGAGACAAACAGTTTGAATGACAGAACGACCCCCAAGAGGTTAGTTCTCCATTTTCCCAATCAAAAGAAGGGTTATGTTGTTGTAACCATGGGTAACCAAGGATAACGGGCAGAAGTGGAGAATCAATAAGAGACAAGACAACTTCCTTTTGTGGAGTACGCCTACCTGAAGGGTGATCGTCATGGTCTCAAATTTTACAATGCCATCTCCCAAGGGTTGTCCATTCACGGTGGTAATGTTCAGGGGTCTAGATTTTGGAACAAATGGGATATTATTTTCTTTAGCAAAAGTGTAGTCCAAGAATATGCCAGCAGCTCCAGAATCCACAAAAGCCTCACAGGAGACAAGTTTAGAGGGTAAATGGATAATTGCAGGAACGGAAATCTTGGTCTTGGAGGATATATCTGTAAGGTCTAAGCCAGCTCCAACACTGGTTAGACCCTGCCTTTTACTGGACGGGAAGGGCAGACAGATAATAAATGTCCTTTTTAAGTCCACAGTATAGGCATAGGCCCAATGCACGCCTCCTTTGTTTCTCTGACTCAGTTAGGTGGAGACGGCTTACATCCATGGGTTCCACAGGTGCCTGGGGTTCAACTAAGATTTCAGGTTCTGGTTGAGGTGGTGCTTGGAAGTTAGGGGCCAAACGGTAAACTGACCTAGGAAACTTGCGAGTTCTAAGTCTCTCTTGTCACCTTTCATGATACCGGGCATCCAAACGAACACAGAGCTCTATGAATTTCTCTAGGTCTTCTGGGGAATCCTTATAGACTAATTCGTCTTTGATGCGATCTGCAAGACCTTTTCGGAAGGCTGCACGTAATGCCCTTAAGTCCCAATTAGTCTCAGCAGCAAGGGTAGCATATTGTGCCACAGACCTGGTGCCTTGTTGCATGTCCAAGAGTGAGTACTCAGCTGCAGAAGCTATCTGGCTTGTCAAATACAGTCTGGAGAGAAGCCAGAAATGTGTCAGCTTCTTGCAGCACAGGATCATTGCGTTCCAGATAAGGAGAGACCCAGGCCAGGGCCTTCCCCTTTAACAAGGAAATGACAAGTCACTTTGGCAAACAAAGTGCTAAAGGTCCCCGGGTTGTTGCGGAAATGCAAACGGCAAACATTTAAAAAGCCTCTGCAGTCCTCAGTATCACCACCAAATTTGTCAGGCAAGGGAAGTTTGGGTGGTACAGAAGAGGCGGGTTGGATCGTAGCAGGAGTAGGATCCGGAGTCTGGACCGTTGCAGAGGAACCAGGCAAACAAGATTTAAGCATAGTACAAAGTTCATCTAACTTGGCGTCCAGGGAAGAAAGATGCTGTTCATGAGCTCCAATCAATTGTCCCTGACGTGAAATCGCCTTAACAATCTCAACAGGGTCCACTGTCATTGTGGCCCGTTTGTAATGTAGTCCGAAGTGGAACTTGTGTGCTGAGGTGTCATGGATATGCATTAATGTCTGTCTGCCATCTTACCTTCCTCCTCATGTGTTCATCTAGAGACCAGACCTCCTTCACCTGGCTTCCTTTATAATCTCCTCCCAGCCTGACTCCACCCCAGGCCCTATCACTGAACACTATATTAACCTGTGCACTGCAAGCCTGCTTTGCTGATCAACGTGTTTGTTAGGCATTGTGTGTTTGGGTTCCTGCCTGCCGTGTGCTACGTCTGTCTCTCTGTTACGTTATTGGCTTGTCCCCGACCATCCCTGTCTGCTCGTGACCCTTGACCTTCGGCTCGTTCTTCGTTATCCTTGTCTGCTTGTGGCCCCTGACCTTCGGCTTGTTATTCGGTTCTCTCTATCGTGTGCTGCTGCTTCCCCTTATCCTACGGGGCGTGAGCTAGGAAACTCCAGGGGCCGCGACCTGGTCCCAGCCTGCAGCGTAACATCCTCACCACTAGAGGCCCTGGAGAAGACCAGCTGGGTCTTAGACTCCGCGCCCTGGGGAATCTTGGCTCTCGCTTCCGTTGGGATCCCGGTTGTGCTCCTCTGGTCCCGCTTTCCACAACCACCCAGTTTCCTATCCACAGAAGCCAGCCATAGGGTTCACTACCTCGCGGTGCACTCCTGTCCCCCTACGGTGTGCATCTGTCACCTGGCCACAGGTGACCCTGACAGTTTGATCAGCCATGAACCCGGCTGACATCCCGCTTCCCGCGGATGATCCATTGCAGGGCATAGTTCGCAGACTTGAGACCCAGGAATCAAATCAGACCCAGGTGATGCGATTCCTCCAGGATCTGGCTTCTCGATTCGAGCAGCTTCAGGTCTCCTTGGGAACCCCGAATCCGCAACCCCAAGTACAACCAGCGGCTGTACCTATCGCACCAGTCGCAGCCTCACACTCACTAAGATTGCCAGCTCCGTTCCGTTTCTCTGGGGACTCCAAGGCCTGCAGGGGGTTTCTCAGCCAATGCACTATTCATTTTGAGCTTCAGCCTCAAAGCTTCCTATCTGACCGGGCTAAGGTAGCCTATATCATTTCCCTCCTCTCCGGTGAAGCTTTGGCCTGGGCTGCCCCCCTGTGGGAGAGGAACGATCCGGTGGTTTCCAGTCTGTCCGAATTCTTGAAGCTCTTTCGTAATATCTTCGAAGAGCCGGCTCGGGCTTCTTCAGCGGCTAGTGCTGTCTTACGTCTTCGCCAAGAATCTAGTTCAGTGGGGCAATATGCTCTTCAGTTCCGTATCCACACAGCTGAATTGAGCTGGAATAATGAGGCCCTGGTCGCTACCTTTTTACATGGCCTCTCTGACCGAGTGAAAGACGAATTAGCGGGAAGAGCCATTCCCGTCGGTCTGGACGATGTAATTTCATTATGCAACCAGATCGACATTCGTTTTCAAGAGAGGTCCTTAGAAAAAAGACGCCAGCACTCTCTGGGTCCTAGCCAGTCTGAGCTCCCCTCCCTTCATTCCGTGGAGCATCCTCTACCTGCTGAAGAACCTATGCAGCTGGGCCGGACCAGACTAACCCCCGAAGAACGTGCTAGGCGCAGAACTCTGGGCTTGTGCCTCTATTGTGGGGGCAAGGGTCATTTTCGTGACTCCTGCTCGCTTCGTCCGGGAAACGCTCGGGTCTAATACATTTGGAAGGTGGAGTATTGGACCCAGAAACATCACCTTCTCGCCTGCTCTTGCCGGTGTCCCTTCATGTAGGCACTTCTCCTCAGTCAACCCTTGCATACCTGGATTCCGGGGCTGCCGGCAATTTCATGGATTGGAGAACTGCTTCTTCTATGAAGCTTACCCTTTCACCTCTCACTACCCCATTGGTAGTCTCGGCAATTGATGGCACTGTTCTCCCAGGGGGCCCTATTCGCTTCCAGACGCTACCCATTAGGATGTCGGTAGGGATTCTCCACCAGGAGTGGATATCCTTTCTTATTCTACCCAAGGCCTCTACCCCAGTTGTATTGGGCCTCCCTTGGCTACAGCTCCACTCTCCACATGTGGACTGGGTCTCTGGGCAGATCCTGGCCTGGGGTTCCTCATGTTTCTCGTCGTGTCTTCTCAAGGTGACCCCCAAGGAGAGTCTTCCGGTTGCTGCCACTTCTGTTTCTTCTGATCTTCCCGCCGCATACAGCGATTACCGGGATGTGTTCTGTAAAAAATCAGCTGAGGTGCTTCCTCCCCACAGGTCTTTTGACTGTGCTATTGATCTTGTCCCCGGAGCAACTCTACCCAGGGGTCGTACCTACCCTCTGTCCATCCCAGAGACCCAGGCCATGTCGGAGTATGTAGCAGAGAATCTGGAGAGAGGGTTCATCCGGAAATCCTCATCGCCTGCAGGGGCAGGGTTCTTTTTTGTTGCCAAAAAGGATGGTACCTTAAGACCCTGCATCGATTATCGGGGTTTAAATGCGGTTACTATTAAAAATCGATACCCCTTACCCTTAATATCTGAGCTATTCGATAGGTTGAAGGGTGCCTCCATTTTCACCAAGTTGGATCTCAGAGGCGCGTACAATCTCATTCGAATACGGGAGGGTGACGAATGGAAGACTGCATTTAACACTAGAGACGGGCATTACGAATATCTGGTGATGCCTTTTGGTCTGTGTAATGCTCCAGCCGTGTTTCAAAACTTTGTCAATGAAATCTTCAGAGATCTGCTGTACCAGTTTGTTGTCATCTATCTGGATGACATTCTGATCTTTTCTGAAAATCTGCTCGTCCACAGAAACCATGTCCGCACTGTACTTCAACGTCTTAGAGAGAACAATCTCTATGCCAAGCTGGAGAAATGTTCCTTTGAATGTTCTGAGGTCCTGTTTTTGGGGTGCTTTGTCTCATGTTCGGGGCTTCGTATGGACCCTGGGAAGGTCTTGGCTATCACCAACTGGCCTCTTCCTGCTAGCCTCAAGGCCACACAGCGCTTTCTTGGCTTCACTAATTATTATAGGCAGTTCATAAGGAATTACTCTTCCATTGCCGCGCCTATTATCGCTTTGACCAAGAAGGGTGTGAATGCCAGAGACTGGCCTCCCGAAGCTGTCTCTGCATTTCACAACCTGAAACAGGCCTTTGTTTCTGGCCCCCTCTTGAGGAGACCAAATCCTGGGAATGCATTTTTTATTGAAGTGGACGCTTCCTCAATGGGGGTGGGAGCTGTGCTTCTTCAAATCTTTGAGAAGAGACGCCAACCATGTGCGTTCTTCTCCAAAAAATTTTCTCAGGCAGAGAGGAATTATGCCATCGGTGATCGGGAACTTCTCGCAATTAAATTGGCGTTAGAGGAGTGGCGTCATCTCTTGGAGGGTTCCCCTCACTCCATAACGATCTTTACCGATCACAAGAATTTACAGTATCTACAGAATGCTAAACGTCTGAATCCTAGACAGGCCAGGTGGAGTCTCTTCTTTGCCCGTTTTAATTTCACGATTACCTACAAACCTGGTTCCTGCAACGGTCGGGCTGATGCGCTCTCTAGGTCATTTGACACTTTGGACGAGGAGTCCGCCCCTGAACCTGAGCCGATCATTCCCACCTCATGCATTGTTGCCCACTCTACCACCCTGAAGTCTAAAATTCCGCCTGGTAAGACCTTTGTCCCCACTGAGCTAAGAGCTAAGATCCTTCGTTGGGGACATGATTCCAAGGTGGCAGGGCATTCTGGATTCCTCCGATCCTTCCTACTCATCAGTCGTCACTACTGGTGGCCTAATCTCCGCTCAGACGTCAAAGACTACGTTAAAGCTTGTCATGTCTGTGCTCAGTCCAAATCCTCCACACAAGCTCCTGCTGGTCTCCTCATGCCCTTGCCTATTCCTAAGGAACCCTGGGCCCATATTGCCATGGATTTTATCACCGATCTCCCACTGTCTGAGAATAATACAGTCATTTGGGTGGTAATCGATCGATTCTCCAAGATGGCTCATTTTGTTCCTCTTCCTGGTCTTCCTTCTGCCCCTGCCTTGGTTCCCATTTTCATTCGAGAAATTCTCCGCCTACATGGGGTCCCTTCTCATATTGTTTCCGACAGGGGGGTCCAATTCACGTCTCGTTTTTGGAGAGCCTTTTGCAAATCCCTCAATATTGTCTTGGATTTTTCTTCTTCTTACCATCCCCAATCCAATGGACAGACTGAGAGGGTTAATCAGGAGTTAGAGGTCTTTCTTCGCACCTTTGTGTCTTCTCACCATGACGATTGGTCCTCTCTACTCCCGTGGGCAGAATTCTCCCATAACAATCATGTGAATACCAGTTCGCAGAAGACACCCTTTTTCACAGTTTATGGAAAACACCCTCAACTTCCTCTTCCTATGATCTGTTCTCCAGACATTCCAGCTTTGGCTTTGGTTCAGGAGTCTCTCAATTCCGTTTGGGGTCACGTTCATGATTCCCTCCGGGCAGCTGCTGAAAAATTCAAAGGCTTTGCCGACCGCCGCAGGCGTAAACCGCCTTCTCTTCAGCCAGGGGACAAAGTCTGGCTCTCTACCAGGAACATCAAGCTCCGAGTTCCTTCTCTGAAGTTTGCTCCACGATTCATCGGTCCATACACGGTAACTGCTAAACTGAATCCGGTTTGTTTCAAACTCCAGATTCCTAAGAGCCTTAAAATCACTAACTCCTTTCATGTTGCTCTTCTAAAGCCTTTAGTCCTCAATAAATTCTCTCGTCCTCTTCCTACCGTGGCGCCTGTCTCTGAGGATAATCAGGAGTACGAGATCAGTCAAATTCTGGACTCCCGACTCTGTAAAGGCGTTCTTCAGTACCTCGTTCATTGGAAAGGGTTTGGTCCTGAGGAGAGGTCTTGGATCACTGCATCTGAGGTCTTTGCACCTCGTCTGTTAAAGGAGTTTCATCTGAAGTTTCCCTCTAAACCTGGGCCCAGGCGGGGAAGGGGGAGGCCTCGTAAGAGGGAGGGTACTGTCATGGATATGCATTAATGTCTGTCTGCCATCTTACCTTCCTCCTCATGTGTTCATCTAGAGACCAGACCTCCTTCACCTGGCTTCCTTTATAATCTCCTCCCAGCCTGACTCCACCCCAGGCCCTATCACTGAACACTATATTAACCTGTGCACTGCAAGCCTGCTTTGCTGATCAACGTGTTTGTTAGGCATTGTGTGTTTGGGTTCCTGCCTGCCGTGTGCTACGTCTGTCTCTCTGTTACGTTATTGGCTTGTCCCCGACCATCCCTGTCTGCTCGTGACCCTTGACCTTCGGCTCGTTCTTCGTTATCCTTGTCTGCTTGTGGCCCCTGACCTTCGGCTTGTTATTCGGTTCTCTCTATCGTGTGCTGCTGCTTCCCCTTATCCTACGGGGCGTGAGCTAGGAAACTCCAGGGGCCGCGACCTGGTCCCAGCCTGCAGCGTAACATCCTCACCACTAGAGGCCCTGGAGAAGACCAGCTGGGTCTTAGACTCCGCGCCCTGGGGAATCTTGGCTCTCGCTTCCGTTGGGATCCCGGTTGTGCTCCTCTGGTCCCGCTTTCCACAACCACCCAGTTTCCTATCCACAGAAGCCAGCCATAGGGTTCACTACCTCGCGGTGCACTCCTGTCCCCCTACGGTGTGCATCTGTCACCTGGCCACAGGTGACCCTGACATGAGGATTCAGGCGAAAACGTAGTCAGGCAGATTAGGTTGGCAACAGATCAGGAAAAACGGTACACGATCGAAATCCAGAGAGTGGTCAGGCAGGCAAAGGTCATACACGAGCTGGCGGTGAAGTACAAAATCAGCAGGCTAGAGAGTAGTCCGGAATTCAGGCAGAAGTTCAACACAAAAATCAAGATCAAAAAGCAGTCACAACACCCAGGGAGCTATTCCACACAAACGGGCGCTGAGAGATAGTATCACTTCCTTTTTATGGGCTGCTTTGATTGAAAATTGTTCACAGCTGGCAGCAGGTGGGGCTAGTGAGTCCAAGGTAATGCTTAATACTGAGAGAACATTTCCAAAACTCCAGATCTCCTCTGTAACACAACAGGTAAGGCTGAAGCTGTGGGACCAGGAAGATCCCAGATCAAATACACCCAGGTACATGACAGGGGAACCGTACACCAGACAACACTTACAGCAGAGGTACCTGCTACACATACACTGACCAATCTCCTGTCCCATTCCATACACGGACCAATCTCCTGTCCCATTCCATACACGGACCAGTCTCCTGTCCCATTCCATACACGGACCAGTCTCCTGTCCCATTCCATACACGGACCAGTCTCCTGTCCCATTCCATACACGGACCAGTCTCCTGTCCCATTCCATACACGGACCAGTCTCCTGTCCCATTCCATACACGGACCAGTCTCCTGTCCCATTACATACACTGATTATTATGTGTGGTGCCATGGTGATGACAGAGGCTTATGAGTTGACCACTGCTATGGGGTCCTGGGCTGCAGGTTCTGATGTCATCAAGAGGTCACACATAATATTCAGCATATGCAAGGCTACAGAAGAATGTCAGAGACTGCAGGCATTCTTCAGGAATGTGAAAGCAGTATTAAAGAGTACCTTTTTTATGACCCACTTACCTGAATGTGGTGTAGCAACATCCCGGGGCCCCAGAGGTCTAATGGTGACCTCAAGGTTAAGCTGACATCCTTCCTTGTGGAGTGGGTTACCAGGCATGGTGGGTGTGGTGCAAGAAGAAATGATGGACGCCAGTCACTTTTGAATGCGAACAAGAGATTTATTGTCTCTTAAAGAGGAAGTAAACCCTGATGGGTTTTACTTCCTCTTTGTTTCCCTGCATAGGTAAAGCATAATGGGCTACTATGCATTGCATAGTAGCCCATTATGTGTTACTTACCTGAAACCGAAGCCTGCGATTTCCCGGATTTCCTCACTGGCTGGAAGCGTCCATCTTCCTTCCGGGGTCACGGACTCCGGCTCTGTGATTGTCCGGAGTCACGTGATGTCACTCCCGCACATGCGCGCGAGAGCCACCAGTCACGGTATGACCTTTACTGGAAACAGCACGGCGTGACCTTT